>BHFT01017317.1:0-33083 GCA_004320025.1 Laticauda laticaudata
AATGGCCAGCTGGGGAGGAGAGATGCGGCTCTCCTAAACCCTGCAGGCAGTCTCCCCCCTCTTCACCACCTCTACGGATTGGCTTAGCCCCGAAACCAGCTGGCTCGGGGCACTCCAACAGCAAGCACGGATCGAAGCCTTGCAGAGATGAGGTTTCGGTCTGTCGCTGAAGAAGCTCAAACCGGAAGCCCCAGAATTCTTTTTCTGATGCAATACTGAATTCTTTTCATTCTGAATGCTTTCAGAAATAGAGATGGAGCAGGAATGAAATTTGATGAGAATGCAGAAAGGAAGACTTGGGCTTTTTAAAATTCCTGAATCCAAAGAAGGGTCATTACCATTGAGACTACTTAGCATTCTTTCTTTGGCTATAAATTGAGCATATTGGACATAACAAAAGACTTGTCACAAAATTACATCTTCTCTTCATATGACGGCAGATTTTTTTTCTCTTGTTTGAAAAAGTTGAATGATCTCTTACAGGTAGTCCTTGGCTTACAACAGTTCTCTTAGTCCAGTGGTGGTATTCAATTTTTTTTATTACTGGTTCTGTGGGCATGGTTTGGTGGACATGGTGTGGCTTGGTGGGTGTGGCAGGGGAAAGATACTGTAAAATCCCCATTCGCCCCCACTCTTGGGGGAAGAATATTGCAAAATCTCCATTCCTTCCCCACCCCACTAACCTGCATTCCAGCTCCATTCTCCTGTGCAAGGCAACCAAAGAAGACCCAGCCAATCAGCTGAGGCAGAGAATAGATGGGGGTGGGGCCAACCAGAGGTGGTATTTTTTGGTTCTCCAAACTACACAAAATTTCCGCTACTGGTCCTCCAGAACTTGTCAGAACTGGCTGAATGGGGATTTTGCAGTAGCCTTCCCCAGGAGTGGGGTGGGAATGGAGATTTTACAATATCCTTCCCCTGCCACACCCACCAAGCCACACCACACCCACCAAGCTGCACCCACAGAATGGTAGTAAAATTTTTTTGAATCCCACCTGATCCCCCTCTTTAAAAAGCAAGTACATAAAAATAAGCCATATAAATCCCTGCCTCTTAGGTGGGTAGAGAAATATTCAAAACCATATGTAGCTGCCTAATTCCCTGTTCAGAGTCATCAAAAGCAACATCAAGTCAACTTCTCATTTCTTTTTCTACTTGAAGAGCTAAGAGAGAGAATATTAAAGTGGAACAATACTTTTAATATTAGATCTGCTTCAAATCATCTTTCCTTTTATGTATTAAGCCTAGCATTCTCAAAACACTGCCTCAGGGGGATCGAGTTTTAACCTACTGTTTAAAAATTTCAGGGCTGTCAAAACAGTTTCATTTGTGCACTGAACTTATTTTCTTTCTCATATAACTCCCGTATAAAACTTTGAAAAAGCAGCTGATCTCTCAGCAAACATTAATAATAATATTTAATATAAGAATAAATAAAGTAATACAGCTATAAATAAAAGGCAGAGCATAAATGCAAGCAGCCAGCTTCATTCACAAAGGGTAGCTTTGCAAAGCTCTTTGGAATCTGAAAATATGAAAGTGATTGTAACCAATACAACATAACATTAATAATGTTTCACAAAAAGATTTCCTCAGATAAAGCAGAATTAGCACTTTCTCATAGGTTATTGATTGTTCTTTCATACTATCTCTTAACAAAAAATTGACATTATTGTCAATACTACTTTTTAAGGAGTAGTAGTCAACACTAGCAATTGAGCTTGATAGAATCTTATTCAGAGTTGTGCAGCGTTAATTCAGCACCAGAAAAATAAACACAGATGGCTGATGCTTTATTTAACATCTTTGTAAACATAATAAGTAGATTTTACAAACCAGTTGCGGATTTCTCCAACATGGAGCAAACTCAGACAGAAACATGTTGCAAAGTTCAGAGCAGAGCTCCAGTCTTAAACAAGCAAGTTAGATTTATCTTCAATAGACAGACTTAGAGCTCAACATATCTTCAGAGCTGCAGAGCTTAATACAGAGTCACGCCTAGGCTACTTCTAGTTTCAGTTTCCTAGACTACTTCTAGTTTCAGTTTCCAAAAAGTTCTCATTTTGTGACTTAGTTGCTATGCCTATTCATTGGCTGACCTTGTTACCATGCTCTATTCCAGTTCATGAATATACTCTGACAAATCGGCAATGTGCAATCTGCATAAAGTGATGCAAACTGAAAAAAATTTGTTGCTTTGGAATTGTGTTGTTTTATTTGGCGACTATTTCTGTGACTTTTTCAAAGCTGATACACATTTAAAAGGGTGGATTTCTCCAAAGACAGCAATGTCTCATCCACCCATCTTTTGTTTTGGGATCTCCCTTGCCTGAATTGCAGTAATGGAAACACTTCTCCCTGGCCTTGGCCAAGCAGGAAAGGAGACCCTTTTTTCCCACGAGAAAATCTCTTCAACACAACTGGGGAACCCACTAAGAGAAAGTAATTTGTGTGGTCACTTTTGACATCCAGTCAAGATGACAGCCATGATGATGCAATCAAAACTCTGCCTGAATTTTATATGCCTCACATCACCTCAGCTGCCCTCAGAGGTGGTATTCAGCAAGTTCTGACCAGTTCTGGAGAACCATTAGCAGAAATTTTGAGTAGTTTGCAGAACCGGCAAATCCCACCTCTGACTGGAGATTTTACAGTATTTTTTCCCTGCCATGCCCACCAAGCCACCCCAACAGAACCAGTAGTAAAAAATTTTTGAATCCCACCACTGGCTGCCATCTTGACTTTCTTATTCTGAAGCCCCTGAATCAGTGGTGGGATTAAAATTTTTTTACTATTGGTTTTGTGGGTATGGCTTGGTGGGTGTCATGTGATGTGATGGGCGTGGTTTGGTGGGCATGGCACGGAAAGGATACTGCAAAATCTCCATTCCATTCCCTCCCCACCCCACTAACCTGCTTTCCAGCTCAGTTCTCCTGTACAGGGCAACCAAAGAAGACAGCCAATCAGCTGGGACTCAATGGGAGGCAGAGAATAGATGGGGGATGGGGCCAGTCAGAGGTGGTATTCCAAACTCTTCAAAATTTCCACTACCGGTTCTCCAGAACTGGTCAGAACCTGCTGAATACCACCTCTGATCATCTCCTTCTTTAAGCTGATCCAAAAGATCGGGAAAGCAACATTGGTTTTTCTATATTCCTCTGGCCTCCTTTTTCCCAGTATTGTGGCAGCCAAGCATTATGGCGCAGGTAAACACAATGGGTAGCTATTTCCAGTTGAGCAATTATGCTTAGATAGTACCAGGGAGGTGAGTAGGTGGCATAGCGATTGCAGTTGTGCAAGAATCCTGATTCATTTGAATGCTCAGATTCACTTTTCCTGGCTGTCACCAGGATGCCTTTGCAGTTGTCACAACATGTCATTCCCCATCAGTAAATAAACAATAATAGGCCTATGCAGGAGGCACATATCTGCTTGTGACAGTAGCAGAGAAAGAGGGAGACAAATGAATATCTCTTTTTAAAAAATCTGTGCCCCAACTCAGTTGGGAGATTGTCAGCTGCATTGATGGGAAACAGCCCTTTCATTAAAGGGGCCATAGCCTGCAAAGATATTGTCATTTCTAAAGCAGGATGTTCCACTGATGGATTGCCCCAAATTGTTTTCAAAAAAATAAACCCAAAAATATATGAAAGGCTCATCAAAAGTAATTCAGAGATTAAGCTGAAAATAAAATGTCAAAGGAATAATAAAGATTTCTGGATTCTCAAAAACTTTCAAAAGAAGGAAAAAAAACAAAAGGGTGGGAATCTGGAAAAAGGGAGGAGACCACCTGGAAGTGAAAGGAATTAATAGTGAAATTTTAACAAGATTCCTAAAAGATACATTTTAACTGAAACTTTGTAACAAGATAAGAGAACCCCAGAGGAGAGAAAGTGGAAAAAAAAAGCAAAAAGAAACAGCTTGGATTATTTGGGTAACTTGGTGATTTTTGGATTTGTAGCTATTGATCTAAAGGACTAAAATTAATCGGGTGGTTGTTTAAAAGTTTTTAAAAATGGTATCACTCTTGGAAGAATTGAGAATGGAACTTAAAAAACAGAAAGAAGATGCAGAAGAAGGAAGAGGTTCTTTTAGCTTCGTATTTCAATTTTTAGAAATGGAGATCCTGAACTATGAGAAACAACAAGAAATGCCTGTAGAACAAGAAGGGCGGGACAAAGAAGAAGCCATCTTCAGTGACCAAGTATTTCTATGTGGAGAAAAGAAAGGAAAGGGGGGAAAGAGAGTGAAAAATTTAAGATCCGAAAAAAACAACCCAAAAAAGAATCGTTTGAAAAGTAATTATAACATTAGGAAGAACAGAAGAGAGGATTACAGAAGAGAGAATCAGAATTAGAGAGAGAAGGGGTCAAAAAGGGAAGGGAGAAGAAGAGGGGGAAGGAAAATAAATTATAAAAGGACAGAACCAGGACATAGAGAAACAGGGAAAACGTACAAGACACAGAGATAACGGGTGAAAACTTAATTGAAAGGGGGATTCTGCAAGGGTACATAAAGATAGTATTGTTATATTAGAAAGAAATGAACTTTGAAAATATGAAACAAGTGTGATTAAAATGATAGATAAAATACTCATTGTAATGTAATGGAATAAAGAGAATGAGAGAATAAAATTAGGAAAGGAAGGGAACATTTTAATTAAATGTGTTATAAAAATGTAAGTGAAGAGGAATATGAAACACATGAAAAAATTATGGAAATATTATAAGTGGTCCTAGAAGTATGATATCCTTTTGAAAAGGAATGTTAAAGATGTCAAAGATTATAATTAACATTAATGATAGAGTGAATTGGAATAGAATAAGTGTTTTATTTATTATTGTTTTATATATATATATTTTCTCTTTAAGAACTTAATGCGTATTTTAAGAATGTACCAAGCAGAATTTGACTGGAAGTTTTGTGCAACATGTTGAATGTTATAATTGTAAAGGTATAAATTGAAGTTTAAATAAGAGTTGAATGAATAAAAATTAAAAGATAAAAAAAAGTAATTCAGAGATTCATTGGATATTATTTGTTTAACTAATTCACAATTCTGGCTAATTCTGCTAGCTAACTCTGCCCACAGTCTGGACAGTCAATCCTGACAGTACTTGAGGTTGACTCTGCCTTTCATCTTTCTGAGATCGGTAAAACAAGGGTCCGAATTGTTGAGGGAAATATGCTGACTTTGTAAACTGCTTGGAGCTCTGTAAAGCAGTGGTCGCCAACCAGTGGGCCGCAGCCCACTGATGGTCCATGAGAAAATTTTGGTGATCCGCAGAGAAATATCACCCTCAGAGCACTCCCCAAAGCAATTAATCCAGGCTGTGCGGGAACACAGGGCTACACTGCCCACATGGCCCGTGGGAACCCTCCTCACTCACTCACTCCTTACCTGGCAAACNAAACTGTTGGATTTCTTGCTTTTTAGCTAATCTTTAGATCTTTGGTTCTGCTTTTAAGTAGAGCCAAACCTTCTTTAGGACTGAAGCTTCTATTTGTCAGCGCAGACTCAGGTAGCCGAAGGCAGATAGATTACTGAATGAATCTATGATTCTGTGAGCAACTCAATCTGCCTGCCTGCTTTGCCTGATTTTGGGTAAAAGTTGCTCTTTTTTAATAAAAATTCAATATTTACATAAATATTTATAATATTTACAAGCCATGTCTAGCCAATCACATGACCACCAAGCCACACCCACAAATTACACTACACCCACAGAACCGGTTGGTAAGATATTTGAATCCCACCCCTGTCTTTCTGTGTGTATGTGTGTGTGAGAGAGAGAGAAAGAGAGAGAGAGAGAAAGAGAGAGAGAGAGATCAGATCTCTCTCTCTCCCACCAATGTCAGCTTGCCACCATCAGTCAAAATTCATATTAGTGGTCCCCGGGATTTAAAATATTGAGTTTGGTGGTCCCAGAGGTCCAAAAGGTTGGTGATCCTTGCTGTAAAGCACTATGGAGTGGTATATAAGTCTAAGTGTTATTGCTACTTCTGAACTGCAAAACCAGTGCCAACCAATTTTTTTAAAACTAAAGACCCCTCAGAAAATTTGCATAATCTAATATGCAAGTGTGTAGAAAGGTATGATGATATGCTATACTCAGTCTGCATTCCTTAATATCTGGAAATTTTGTGCCTCCACGTTGCCTTCTTAAGTTTCAATTCAAGAGGTGAGACTGTCACACCAAAGGGTATTGCTCCAATAATGTGAATGCTTGTTTGGATTAAAGTTATTGCTTCTCTTCTAGAGGTTTCCCATTAATGAACAGATACAAATGACTTGCAATGCAAGTCAAGGCTTTCAGAATAAGAGAGTTGGTAGGGACCTTGGAGGTTTTCTAATCCAACCCTCTGCTCAAGCAGGAGACATTATACCATTTCAGACAAATGGCTGTTGAATCTCTTCTTAAAAACATCCAGTGATGGAGTACTCACAAGTTCTGAGGGCAAGCCATTCCACTGATTGATATTTCTAGTCGTCAGGAAATTTATCCTTATTCCGAGGTTGGATCTCTTCTTGATTAGTTTCCACCTATTGCTTCTTGTGCTGCCTTTAGATGCTTTGGAAAATAGGCTGATACCCCCCTTCTTTTGGGGGGCAGCCCCTCAAATATCGGAACACTGCCATCATGTCACTCCAGTCCCTCTTTTCATTAGGTTAGACATAACAGATTCCTGCAACTGTTCTTCATACGTTTTAGCTTCTTGTCTCCTGATCAACTTTGTTGCTCTTCTCTATACTCTTTCTAGAGTCTCGGTCAACTTTTTATATTGTGATGACCAAAAGTGAATGCAATATTCCGAGTGGGGTCTTACCAAGGCATTATAAAGTAGTGCTAACACTTCATGTGATCTTGATGCTATTCCTCTGTTGATGCAGCCTAGGTGTCAGGGCTCCAACAAATCCACCCTCATTCAAATCAAAAGTCTCTAGCCGCGTCTCAGAAAAAGTAAATTGATTTGTTAGAAACTGCCATGTTGGCACGTGGCTGGGTGCAGCTGATACTAAACCACATCATACATTTCCCCCTTGACCCTGGTCTTTCCCCCACCCCGTGGATGTGACTTCTCCAATGAGACACATCCATCTCCAAGAGTCATCCATCATGCGCTCCAATAACCTTCTTATGCTCTGACAACTTTGGGCTGCCAAGGTGATTATCTAGGTGTATAATCCGAGGTGATTATCTATTAAATGATTATCATTTCAAGAATGAAATTCTTTTTCTCCCTTTTTCTGGCAGCTAAAAAGACCAAAGGAGTATCTTTTTAGTTGACACTAGGGATGCATTGAGGGTTTTTTTTTTCCAGCTGCAGCATATTGGTGTCTCAGATTTAAGGGGCTGTACACTAGACCAGAGGTGGTATTCAGCAGGTTCTGACCAGTTCTGGAGAACGGGTAGTGGAAATTTTGAGTAGTTTAGAGAACCGGCAAATACCACCACTGACTGGCCCTGCCCCCATCTATTCTCTGCCTCCTGAGTCCCAACTGATCAGCTGGGTCTTCTTTGGTTGCCCTGAATAGGAGAACAGAGCTGGAAAGCAGCTAAGTGGGGTGGGGAGGGAATGGGATTTGGCAGTATCCTTCCCCTTCCACCAAGCCATGTCCACCAAACTACATCACACCCACCAAACCATGCCCACAGAACTAGTAGTAAATTTTTTTTGAATTCCCCCCACTGTCCTAGATCGTTCTCACAGTTTTTGCTGTTGAGCCACATACACCTATTCTATACCTGGGCATTGGGTTTTTCTTGCTTACGATTACCTTTGGTAAAAACATCTTCATAGGAGCCATGAAGGTATAATTATCATCCCTGCTATAAAGGAAACATTCAACATTCAGAGAGAAAGCAGCTGCATCACTTTGTTCTATTTGTATGGAGATTTTTTCTTCTGTGAAACCAGATAGGAATGGTTGGTTTGACATTCCACCTTTTTCTGTTTTGCAGGCTTAATTTGGATAGAAAGAATCAGTTTGAAAATAATACAAGCTACGGTATATGCCCTACATTGTTAGCAATGAGTTTGGGTTTAAATCCCCCTGAGTTATTTCAGCATTGGCTCAAAGGGATTCCACAGATAAACTTTTGGGGTCACTGAGCAAGGATCCTAGGTCCTTCCTTCATATTGCCATAAGAGGTGGGTTATGTGAAACCATCATCTTCTGCACTCTTTTATGACTCTTTCACATGATTTCATCCTCTTATTGCAGTAGGGAGATTTGCAGAGTTTAGAAAAGTGTGTGTGTGTGTATCTGTATGTCTATTTCTATCTCTATATCTGTCTCTATCTATCATTATCTCAATAGCAGTAGCACTTAGCCTTATATACCACTTCACAATGCTTTCCAGCCCTCTCTAAGCAGTTTACAGAGTCAGCCTATTGCCCCCAAAAATCTGGGTCCTCATTTTACCCACCTCGGAAGGATGGAAGGCTGAGTCAATCCTGAACCAGTGAGAATTGAACTGCTGATAGCGGGTAGAGTTAGCCTGCAATACTGCAGTCTAATTACTGTGCCACCATGGCTCTCATATTTCTATCTCCATCTCCACCTCTATCTCTATCATCTCTATCCATCTATACATATATCTCATAACATAAAACATGTGAAAGGTGGGAAGTTCTGATGTTCAGTGATATTTCAAGAGGAACATTGTGAGGGATTCAACTCCAGCCATGTACAGGTAATACAAAAAACCAGCATCACAAAAAGTCTGCAAACCAAAGCCAAATATTTCCCTCCTTATTGGTCTGCTTTTTCCCTGCAATTCAACAACTATCAATTTTTGGCAGCCAACAATAAGTGCTGGAGGTGATATGTTCCAATATTGTCAAATGACCCAAAAGATGAATAAGCACTTTCCTAAAACCTGTAATTCAGATTGTTCTTTCCTTAGCACTCTTTTCTTCAACTGTCCTCTTCGCTCTTCTCTTTGCTTTGCCTTATCTTTCCTTGTGAATCTCATGATGGTTTTAATCTTCTGGAAGTTTGTCTTCAGCCGCTAAACCCACCATTCACATTACAATCTGCTTTTTTTGCCCTGTGTTAGCCAGTCTTCTGAATGTTAGTAGATCCAAGTAGATACAAATAGATAGTAGATACAAATCCACAAACCAACATACAGAGATGTAGATAATTGTTTATTTGTATACGTAACTCACATCCCATCCAGAGGTAACAGTTTGCAATCCGAGCTAGGTTAGCGCTTGGAAGCATTTGCCTTCCAGCATAATTACAGCATTACCCCACCCTCCTAAACGCAGCTATCTTCTGCTGACTGCCCAATCTGAATTCCCCACGTAGGAAACGTTCCCTAATATGGCTAATGTTATATGTGAAAATTTGCCTAGTACACCTAAGAATATATATAACCACAGAGATTCCATATTTGTTCTTAATCTGACCTTCTATATATCAGAACATTTATATAACTTGTTATTTTGCTAAAGTTCTGCAAAGTTGCAAAATAGTATGTCCTTGGCTTGATTTGAGATCCACACCAAGTCACCCTGACATTAGAAGTTTGTTAATGATCTATTGTGTAACCTTTTAAGTGAAAAACAGGAGATCGGATGATAATGATGAAGATGAGGAGAGTTAGGGGATTTCCATGGAAGGAGTCTGGGAGGAGTTATGGAAAAATATCCAGGACTACCCATTTCTTTCTTATGAGAATTTCTATAACTTCTATATGTGAAAAACATGAATCTTTTAAATATGATAATCCTATATAAGGCTGTAATTACTGAAAGGGGGGGATCTTCTTCTCCTAAACTATTATTGGGAATTGGGGGCTGGTATTTGCAAATATCATATAATAAAGCCTTCTACTGATACTGATTGTCACAGTCTGTTATTTTTATTTTTATCATATTCTCACAGCTAATTAGGGTTTTATCCCCATATCCCGCCTCCGCAGCCTATGACGCTCTGCACCCTATCTACCACTGTCCCATGATAACCCTGCTATAACAAACATTTTCCCTCTCTACAAAGCAGTCAGTGACATCTTTTGGGAATCTCTTATGCAGCTTCCACATCCCAAGTGTCAAGGTGAGGCAGCATTTAATAGCCCCTCCTTCAGGCATGAATTCCTGCTGCTTCAGATTCGAAATCTCATGTTGGAGAGATCTGGGTGTAGAACCCTACTGCTGATGGGTGACTGCATTTGGAGCCCGACACCCTGCCACTGTTGGAGACTGCATGCACATTTTGAAAAATGATTCGCTTAGTGATGCAGGTTGGAAGTTCTGGCTCTGGATATATTGAGGTTTCCCTCACATCAGCAGTGGGATCCTACCTGTTTCACTACTGATTCGGTGATCGCGTGCATGGTTGCGCACCTAATGCACACATGCAACTTTCCGCACACCAGCTGAGGCCTGCAGCACCAATCAGCTGAGAGGATAAAGAAGAGAAAGGCACAAGGGTGGGTGAGAGGGTGGATCCTGCACTTTTCTCTTCTTTCTCCTCTCAGCTGAGGCTTTTTTCCCTCCTCTTAGCTGATTGTTGGAGGCTGGTAGAAATTTTCAGCTGAACCAGGCCGAACCATAGCATACTACCACCACTGCCTCACATGCTTCCTGCATGTACAACCCACATTGCATAGTACTTTAGTGTAGAAATGTGGGTGCAACTTATTTTGGGCCAAGGACCATACTTGGGAAAAGTGACCATGGGGGAAGGGGCCAAAAAAGTCAAGCTACCTGTTACAATCACATAACAAAAGCTTGGGTCTTTTTTATGTGTGTGGTGTGTGCATGAAGCACTCAAAGAAGGGTGTAGCTTCTGTTCCATGCTGTGGTCATAGTCTTGATTTTTTCCACACACCTAAACATCATTGTGTTCAGTTGTGTTCTCTGACTTGTAGGATATATAGTATCAAGATTGGCATACAAGGAGGTGAATTGCTGTCGAGGTTCATTGGTGCCCACGTAGTAGCATGAGAAGTGGAAAAGTTCTACTTGACCCACATATTGCCTCCTGCAAAATCCAAACTCTACAAAGGGACATTTTCCTGCTAAATCAATCACTCCTCCTCGGGGAAACTCCATGATCAGAAACTTCAGAAAAGCATCTGACTTTTTCTGATGGCTTTCAAAAAAGGATCTCTGAGCTAATGTTATTTCAATGAGCTAATGCTATTATTTAAAAAGACTTTCAGGAAGATTTTCATGGGAAGGAAAACATTACCCCCAGTGTAGTATATGAAGACTTAAATGGCTATTTTAAAAAAATCAGCTTCATGAAACTTACTCTGTATACAGATCTGATGTGCATGAGTGGGCGCTTTAATGAAACAGAACTGCTCAACTTACCAACAAAGTACATGACCCAAACAAATTAGAGCGGCAATTTATTTAGATTGGCAATAATGAATGAATATCAATATTTTTCTTTGTTCTGTCTGTCATATAAAGTATTTAGCTTTGGAGCTAAATTTGAGGTAGGGGAGGGAGATAATCTTATTTGATGGTGCTAATTAAAACTAGCAAAGTTAGATTTCCATAGAACTCCACCCACACATTTCTTCAGCAGAGTTGTTAAGGTGGCAGGATTTCATCATCAGAATAAATCACCATTGGTTGTAAAGGTTCCAGAGGGCAGTTCATTGTTGCTTAGCAACTCCCTGGTGCTGATTTTTTACTATTAACCCTATCACAGCTTCCCATAACCCGTTTGTTCACTCAAGATGCAATGAGCATGGATGAACTATCCTGCTTCCTTGGTAGATAATCAGCAATGGCTTGCCTTAGTTTCTTTATCAGTGTAAATTATTTATTTGCATTACAGTATATGATGGATATTTGATTTTAATGAGCCATGGTGGCACAATGGTTGGAATGTACTATTTCAGGCTAATTTTGCTGATTGCCAATTGCTGGCAGTTCAGCAGTTCGAATCTCATCAGCTCAAGTTGACGAGCCTTCCATCCACCCGAGATCGGTAAAATGAAGACTCCGATTATTGGGGGAAATAGGCTGACTCTGTAAACTGCTTAGAGAGGGCTGTAAAGCACTGTGAAGTAATTCATAAGTCTAAGTGTTATTGCGATTAATCAGTCATTCTTGGTCTATTGTAGAAAGTCAGTTTCTGGAACTGGGATTCAACTGGTGCTCGAATGTACTTCATTTTTCTGGAAGGTTAATGTTCACTGCCTTGAGGTTCTCCTAATCTTTGGTATTGTTGGAAGAAATATCCATCTGGTTCAGTTCCAAGCTGGGAGAAAGGCACTGGAGACAAAATGGAGGGTGGAGACTGATTGGAAAGGGGGCCACTTATTGATGAAGCAGAACCACCAAGCTCATGTCATTCTGGGCAGCTGATCATATGGAGTTGAGAGTGGTTTTTTTTTTATACCTTCTCTTGAGCTTTGCACTTGAGCTTCCTGTTCCTGTGGAAGAACATGTATTTTATTGGCTGTTGTCAGACTCCCCAGGAGCCATGTAGGGGTTACGTAGGGGCCATAGCTGGCTCTACAGGCAAAGTACAAATCCTAGGTATTTGTCTGAACTAAGTTTGGTTGAATTTTGGAGGGTGATGCAATAATTTCTATAATGGATTCATGGCTTTGCCCTGTGTTGACTCTTGGGTGAGGGCTAATCGGACTTTGTTCAGATTTGCTGCAGGAAGTAATGGATTACCAAATCTGCATTTCTAAAAGCTGCTTCAGCTCAGTATCTGCTTGGGGGCAGGGGGGATGGGGTTCTGAGTTTCTGTCTCCCTTAACATTTTTTCTTTTTCTTTTAGAGGAAATATTTTATCCTGCCTTTTAAAAATATTCCTCAAAATATTTCATTCTTCTGGGGGGTGGTTTCCCACGGTATCAATGGAGTTCTAGGGAGCAATTGTGACAAGGAGCACATTTTTAGCATTGTATCTGATGCACCATTCCTGATATGATAAAATCTGACATCACAAAATCATTGTATCAGGCCCTGACTGATGCATTTCTGTGAGGCTGCCCTTAAAAATGTCTGGAAATGTCACCTGGTGAGAAATACAGCAGGTCAACTGAAATGTCACCTGGTGAGAAATACAGCAGGTCTACAATTCTGTGGTCATATTTCATCTACACTGGTTGCAGATTGTTTTCCAATTCTATTTATTTATTTAATTTATTTTATTTGGTTTGTCAATTGCTTACAAGATAATAGGTATAAATAAAAACATAGTTATTGTAGGTGAATACGATGGATATGGATAAGAAAAAAAAAGAAACAATAGGACAGGAATGGTAGGCACGATTGGTGCGCTTATGCACGCCCCCTACAGACCTCTTAGGAAAGGGGTGATCAATAGTAGACAGTCTCAGCCTTAAAGTTTTTGGGTTTGGGGAAGAAACCACAGAGTCAGGTAGAGTATTCCAGACATTGACCACTCTGTTGCCAAAGTCGTATTTCCTTCAATCAAGTTTGGTGCGATTAACCTTGAGTTTGTATCTATTGTTTGCTCTTGTATTGTTATGGTTGTAGCTGAAGTATTCATTGACGGTAGGACATTGCAATGTATGATTTTATATACTATACTTAGATCGGACCTCAGGCGGCATAGTTCTAGTTTTTCTAGGTCTAGAATTTCAAATCTGGTGGCATAAGGTCTTCTGCAATGCGTAGAAGAGTGGAGAACTCTCTTGTGAAATATTTCTGGACTTTCTCAATGTTGTTAATATCAGATACATAATGCAGGTCCCAGACTGATGATCTGTATTCGAGTATTGGTCTAGCAAATGTTTTATATGCTCTAGTTTAGTACTATAATCTTACCAGAGAAAAAGCTACACAAGATTAGGTTAACAACCTCTTAATGCCTTTTTGGCTATGTAGTTCCAGTGGGCTCTAGCATTTAAGTCATTAGAGATGAGTACTCCAAGATCCTTGACAAGAGTTTGGATCATCAGCAAGGTCTTGACTATTCAGCCTGTATTTTATTTTCTGATTTTTTTTTGCCAATATGTAGGACAGAGCATTTATTTGTTGAGATTTGA
Organism: Laticauda laticaudata; assembly: GCA_004320025.1. Taxonomy (NCBI): domain Eukaryota; kingdom Metazoa; phylum Chordata; class Lepidosauria; order Squamata; family Elapidae; genus Laticauda; species Laticauda laticaudata. The sequence goes on from BHFT01017317.1 coordinate 14,004, forward strand.
AGTTGCCATTTGTTTGACCATTCTGATTCAATATTAAGTATTGATTCAATATTGATTCTCAGTACTGGTTCATGAAAACCCCGCATTGCTTAGTTTCAAGAGCCCTGATCCACTAAGCCAGAATCCAAAAGCAAACAATTCAGCCTGAAACAAAATGAAATTCATTGAGAGGAGCTGTGGTTGTGTTCTAATCATATGAAATTCATAGGATATAATATTTTTAAGAAACCAGATCCAAGAACAAGATGATAGAGCTATAAGCCATGGGGAAAAATTAAGATTGGCTGAACAAGTTAAATTCCAGTTAGCAATTACACTTGGATCTACAAAGTGAGAAACTCCAAACAGTTGACTAGCTAAAGGCAATTTCTCATGTGAATTTGACTTCAGACATCTGAAGTGATCAGCAGATTCAGTATCTTATTAATTTACTCTCAACATTTAGAAGGTAGAAATTTTCCTCCCCTAGAGGTAAACAAATCAAAGAGGACTTTCAAAAACCAAAGAATTATTACTGTATATAAATAGCTGCGGAATAAAGAGATTTAGCGGGATCTGTTTTGAGCAACTGAATAGCTCAGAGGCAACTGGACTTCCTGGTTTTCTTTGAAGACATTTTGCTTCTCATCCAAGAAGCTTCTGTTGGAAGTTAAAACCCACCCTTCTCTTAGGAAAATGAAATATTTTAAGATATACTAAAAAGGCAGAATATTTCCCCTAAAAAGAAAAGTAGAAACTCAGAGAGGCAGAGACTCACCCCCCCCTTTGCTAATGGGCCATTATTCTGCCCTGTACTAGTCTATTTTACACAACAAAGATCTACTCCAGGTAGAACTATAATAGGAATTGCCCAAAGCCCTTTCATTATATCATCATCATCCAGCAAGCCTGGGACTCAGGACAGCCTACAGAGTTGCTCCTGCATGGCCTCATGGGAGTCTGACAACCAATCAGATTACAAGCTCAAATTCAAATCCCAACAGAGGGCATAAAACCAAGGGACTCTCAGCAACTTGCCCCCCCCCTTTTTTTTTTTTACTTCACCCAACGTCTTGAAGTATGTGATCATCCTTTTCACTTTGGAGCCTCAAGCCATGTGATCCTGTCCACCATTAAACCATCTTTCCAAGCAGCCACCATGTTTCCAGTGTCTTTCTTCTCCACTTGGAACTGAACCCAGAAGGATATTTCTTCCAACACTTCTTCAGCTTTTGGGATAAGAAGCAAAACGTCTTCAAAGAAAACCAGGAAGTCCAGTTGCCTCTTGAAAAAGGCACCATTGAGCCAACCATCTGGATGATTGAGAATCTCCATAGATATGGATATCTCAGATCTTCACATCAATCTATATTTTGCCTGGACAGCTTAAAAGCAGGACTTGGTGAATGCGTGTGAATAATGAATCCAATACTTAATAAATCAAACTGACCACTTCAAAATCTGAAGTTTGTGACTCTGTGATAGGTCATCAAAGATTTGGGAGAGGTTTAAGTCTAAATTATGACAAAGGCAGGTAGAATGGTCAGTTCCAGTCAGTGACTGAGATTTTTCAACAGGCCTTCAAGTCTGAAGACAGAGTTGGAAGGGACCTTGTAGGTCATTTAGTCCAACCCCCCCCCCCCCCCCCCCANCCCCCCCCCCCCCCCCAGTCCAAGCAGGGGACCCTTACACCATTTCTGACAGATGGCAGTCCAGTCTCTTCTTGAAAACCTGATGAATATCCCACAACTTCCAAAGGCAAGTTGTTCCATTGGTTGATTGCTCTCACTGTCAGATCACGGTGGTCCTTCCTAAATTTCTTCCTGTGATACATTGACATCTCCTCCCTTCCTCCCCCCACCTGGACTGTTTCCTGGGCAGCATCTCTTCCCCTTTTACTCCAAGGTCATACATACATTCCATTACAGGTTAATTCTTAATCCCAGATTCTACCTCAGCAATCAACTCTCTGATTCAGAGCCGGGCTACTCAAAATACTAATCCATTGCTAGGAGATTAGCAAAGAATCAGGAACTGTTTTGTATCTGTAAAAGTATCAGGACAGGAGCCCTTGAGCTTTCAGCTGTACCAACATAATTCTTCTGTTTGGCAGTGGGTCAGTAATGGTGTGGGGTGGCATTTCTTTAGGGGGCCACATAGCCCTCCATTTGCCTCGCAGAGGAGCCTGACTGCCATTAGGTACCGAGATGAGATCCTCAGACCTCTTATGAGACATGTGCGGGTGCAGTTGGCCCTGGGTTCCTCCTAATGCACGACAATGTGAGACCTCATGTGGCTGGAGGGTGTCAGCAGTTCCTGCAAGATGAAGACATTGATGCTATGGACTGGGCTGCCTGTTCCCAGACTGAATCCAATTGAGCACCATCTGGGACATCATGTCTCGCTCCATCCACCAACGATCACGTTGCACCACAGACTGTCCAGGAGTTGGGGGTGCTTTAGCCAGTGTGGGGAGGAGATCCTCAGGAGAGCATCTGCTACCTCATCAGGAGCATGTCCAGGGCGTTGTAGGGAGGTCATACAAGGCACGTGGAGACCATATACACTACTGAGCCTCATTTTGACTTGTTTAAGACATTACATTGAAGTTGGATCAGCCTGTAGGGTTTTTTTCCACTTTAATTTTGAGTGTAACTCCAAATCCAGACCTCCATGGGTTGCTAAATTTGATTTCCATTGAAATTTTTGTGTGATTTTGTTGTCAGGCACATTCACTATGTTAATGAACAAAGTATTTAATAAGAATATTTCATTCATTCAGATCTAGGATGTCTTATTTTTGTGTTCCCTTTATTTTTATTTTTTTTGAGTAGTGTATAATAAAACAGCTGCTTCTACATATGAGAAAGAAAGAGAAAGAAAAATTAATTCTGTGTCTTTCAAATTTAACAAGGATACTGCTCTTTAACTTTTAAAAACAACAATTTCTTTCCCATTATTGATAAAATCATCATTTTATCAGTTTCTCAATTGAGGTTTCTTAATTTTAAACCAGGTGTGTGCTGGCTGGAGAATTATGGGAGTTGGTCCACACACCTTAAAAGTTTTAAGGTTGAGAAATATTGCTTTAGATCAGGGGTGTCAAACTCACATCGTCATGGCGGTGTCACGTAACGGGACTTTCCTCCCCCCTTCACTAAACTGAGTGTGGGCATGGCCAGCACATGATGCATCTGGCTTGCAGGCCACAAGTTTGACAGCTCTGCTTTAGATAATCTGACAATGGTAAGTTGCAAACCATTTTTGGAGAGAGAGCTTAATAAATCATGTCAGGTTTCCAAGTGATGAAATACATTTAAAAAGAAAAGAGTCCATCTTCCAAAGCAATTTCTTTTATTTAGGAAAGCATCAAATTGGCAAAGTTTGTTGTAATTTCAGATCTGACACAACCTGGAATTACACCACATAATATTAGAAATGAGAAATGACCCCCAAAAGTCACGTTCCCTAAAAGAAGTAAATTGATGTTTCCTGATGTCATCAATCTCCACCTCCAGGTCTCAGCATGGTCAGCTCTTGTTCCCACAGGAAGAAGGACCACCTAGCTTAAACAACTCTCTCTATCTCCACTCCTCCTATCTTAGGAATGTGGCAAGTCCAAAACCCTTCTCCCCTTAACCAGCAAGGAGAAAGAAAGAAAAGGAATATATAATAAGGCTAAATAAAATGGCTGCACACATGTCAGTTTGGGGCTTGACACCATCATTTAAAAGTATTTTTAAGGATTGAATGCACAAGTTTTCATGAGTACAGTAATGGCACAGTTCTGGCCAAAAGAACCTGAGCTAAGCATACTGAGACATCCATATTTTCTTTTGTCCTAAGCTGCTTTGTACACAGAGAAGAAAAGAATTAGTAAGGCAAAGCAGTTAAATGCCTAATACTTCTTTTTTTCTTTCTAGCTTTATGCTAACTATTGTGTGCTCTTGTATTGTTTTGGTTGAAGCTGAAGTATTCACTGACAGGTAGGATATTGCAATTTTTAGAGTATCCTTCCCCACCATGCCCACCAAGTCATGCCAAGAGAACTGGTAGTAAAAAATTTTGAATCCCACCTTTTCCCTGGTGCAGTAAAGAGAAGTACTGACTGAGTTACCCGAACTACCAAAGAAATTGCAACATTTTTGCTCTTCTAAATCCAACTTCGAGCAGGGAGGATTTCATCTGCTTTGTTAGGACGCACAATTGTAAACAACAAACAAGAAAGTGACATTGGCCCTCGTGAAGTCTATGGGATTTATTCTCTTCTGAGGGAGACTAATGAGAATCGGCTTGGGGTAAAATTGTGGTTGGAGCAGGTACAAAACAGGGAGTTTATTTTATTTTATTAATTTGCCAAGCATGTATGAAAAAAACAAGCGCAAGTTTGAACATAACATATAAACCTATAAGTAGAAACAAGTATGAGTATATACATAATAATTGAGTATGAATAAATGGGAACAGTGGGACAGGGACAGTAGGCACACTGGTGCGCTTATGCATGCCCCCTCACAGGCTTCTTAGGAATAGAGTGAGGTCCACGGTAGACAGTTTAAGGTTAAAGTTTTAGGAGTTTGAGGATGTAACAACAGAGTCAGGTAGTGAGTTCCAGGCATCGACCACTCTGTTGCTGAAGTTATATTTTCTGCAATCAAGTTTGGAATGGTTTACTTTGAGTTTGTATCTATTGCTTGCCTGTGTGTTATTGTGGTTGAAGCTGAAGTAGTCATTGACAGGTAGAACATTGTAGCAAACAATTTTGTGTACTAAGCTTGGTCAGACCATAGACGGCGTAATTCTAAGTTGTCCAGGTTCAAAATTTCAAGCCTGGTGGCACAAGATATTCTATTGCGAGAGGAGGAATGGAGTACTTTTCTTGAGAAATTTTTGAGTTTTGATCATGCAATCCTGATTATTATCCTGACATTTTTGGACCTCACTTGTAGAAGTCCCAGACCTCAAACAAATATCAGACAACAAATTTTGGTGGCTAAGTTTATATTTCTAGCTGTGAAAAGACCAGGCCTCAATTTCCTTGATGGCATTGGTAGGGGAAAATTTCAATTATTCCACAGAACAGAAATTGAGCAAGGAAAAAATGTTTATCTTTTTCAGGACATGATGAAATTCAGTTTTTCCTGGGAGAGCATTAAGAGTTTTATTTATTTTTCCTTTTTGGCATAGTCAGTTTAGCCCTGACTTCTACTTAAGATATCTCAACTATTTATTCTCCATGAATCAATCTGCATCCTTTATGATCAATCCAAGGCTTAGTCAAGATACTGATACCTCCCACTTGTGATTGTATGACTGTAACTTTGCTGTGTGGAAAGGGAATTTCATGAAGGCAGTAGTGTCACAAAAAAACAGGAAAAGCCCAAGGGGAACATCAGATCAGCCAGAAAACAAACTTACATAGGAAACGGAATCAAATAAAAAGTATTAAAGAATCCCTATAGACAAAAGCCTAAGTAATTAAGAAAACTAGACAAATAGAAAAAGGAAACAAAAGATAATTTAGAAAACCTTACAAACACAGGACATACCAAAAAAGCAAAACAAACAGACAAAAGGCACAAAATATAAATTACAAAAGGGACAGACAGGAGATTGCCACAGAACAAATATGAAAAACTATCTAAAAGAGATTACAGAAAGCCAATAATACAATCTGGCTACCCCGCGGAGTTTGCCTTCCGCACCCCGTGGAGTTTGCCTGCCTACAGAAATAAAGATAAACTCAAACAGGATTTGAAACATTAGGCACAAATACAAACACTCACACAAAATCAACTTACAAAGGGAGAAAAGGGTATAAAAAACCAGGTACTTACCAAAAGAAGCTAGCTAGCCCAGGAACGCAGACTTCTCACTGTTCTCCACCTTCCTGAAAAATAAAAAGATCCAGTTTTCAAGCAGTTATCCGCATCCTTGTGCCGTAGCTCTCCCAGCGGGAAAATCGAATCCTCGAAAGAAAGGCATTTTGACACCTTTCAACAGTCGCTTGTATCCTAATGATTTTTATTGACTGTTTCCTAGTATGACTTGATTGCTTATTGTACCCTATGACTATCATCAAGTGTTATACCTGATAATTCTTGACTCTTGATGAATGTATCTTTTCTTTTATGTACACTGAGAGCATTTGCACCAAGAAAAAATTCCTTGTGTGTCCAATCACACTTGGCCAATAAAAAGAATTCTATACTAAACTAAGATGACACATTCTGAGTGGAATTTGATCTCCCTGGATTTCAGCAAAATCAAAACTCTGTAATCCTCCTCTGCCTTCGCTTATCTGGGTTTCAGTTTGATTTCCTTGTCCCATTTTTCCTTCAAATTTCTTTAAAATTATTATTATAAATCAAATCTAAATTGGCCCAGATGTTCATTCTGTATGTAGGAGTGAGAGCTATTTCTTTGATTGCCCCTTTGTGAGAAAAGGAATGGAAAGGGAAGGTAGGAATCCGTTAACAGAAGCTTTTTAGGGATACACTTCAAATGTGTTTTTCCAGTTTCTTGTCTGGCTGATAGAAAACAGGACGGTAATCAATTCACAAATAATAATGATATTTAAGAATCCGTTGAATAATTTATCTCTTTCCATTTCTGATAAAACACAGTTTTAGGCGAACAAGCTGGACCAAATATCATTCTGTATTTTTTGTATGGAACAACGAAGAATAACATAATTGGAAATATTCAAAGCCATAAATCTGTACAAAATTCTTTATGATAGATCATGGAAGCCTAAGACAGAAGCTGCAATGAAAACACTGTCGAGATTATGGAACAAGTGTGATCCAAACTAAAGAGAAATCTCCTTTAAATGAGCTCAACTCTTGGTGACTTTATGGACACATTCATATGTTTTTTTCCTTTGAAACAGGATTGAAGTTTTGAATTTATTAAAGAATATAGAGAATACGGTGGCAAAAATCAATCCTAGGAACCACAAACACTAGAAATTAGGTGGAACTTGTCAGAGTATATTCATGAACTGGAATAGAGCATGGTAACAAGGTCAGCCAATGAATAGGCAAAGCAAATAAATCAGCCAATGAGGACAGTTTGGAAACTGAAACTAGAAGTAGCCTAGGCTGGAAACTGAAACTAGAAGTAGCTTAGGCATGACTCTATATTAAACTCTGCAGCTCTGAAGCTATGTGAAGCTGCGAGTCTGTCTATTGAAATACTTGCTTGCCTGCTGAACTAAAATAAAAGAGAAACTAATTTGCTTGCTTGCTGAAGACTGGAGCTCTGCTCTGAACTTGCAACATATTTCTGTCTGAGTTTGCTCCATGTTGGAGAAATCTGTTGGTTTGTAAAATCTACTTATTATGTTTATAAAGATGTTAAATGAAGCATCAGCCATCTGTGTTTATTTTTCTGGTGCTGAATTAACGCTGCACAACTCTGAATAGAACTAAATGGGGAACTTCAGTTGTCACCCTCAGATCATGGAGCTGTGGTGGCGCAGTGGTTAGAGTACAGTACTGCAGGCTACTTCTGCTGCCTGCTGGCTGCCTGCAATTTGGCAGTTCAAATCTCACCAGGCTCAAGGTTGACTCAGCCTTCCATCCTTCCAAGGTCGGTAAAATGAGGACTCAGATTGTTGGGGGCAATAGGCTGACTCTCTAAACTAAGTATATACCACTAAGGTGGTATATAAGTATAAGTGCTGTTGCTATTGCTATCAGCACTAGGGTTGGTCTATTCCACAACAATACTGTGCCCCTCTATGGCTTAACAGCTGCTGAACAAGTAAGGTAGATATCAGACTTACTCAACATTATAAAAGGATGTATTAAAAATACTTCAGCTTCCTGGCTCCCTGTTCTGAGCCACATGGCACAGTCATATGGCTTTATGAAGTCAAGAAGCACTAATGATAGAACACAGAAAAAATTATGAACTCACTCCTACCGGTGCATGCCAACTTTCCTCATTTATCAGCAGAAAGACTCAAATCCAGGAAGCTCCTACTGGCACTTGCACAACATCTGCCCATCAGTTCCCAATGGAAAGCCAAATGGGTGGCTGAATGATGTGGAAAGACATATAAACAACCCCACAAAAAAGGCTTTGGGCAGCCACATCAGCAATGGACAATCTTGAATCGGATTTGCACCTCACATGATGTCTGCTGGGACTCTCTGTATAAATAGGATGTAGTAACTTCCCCTCAGTGGGACTGCAGAGTCCTACATCAAATTGAAGACAACATTGTGACTGCCTGTGATCTGAGGGCATATACCGATCCTGTATCTGATTTTTTTAACAATATAAATGAAGCTGCATTTCACATGTTAAATGGCCTAGACCAGTGATGGCTAACCTTTTCCTCATCACGTGCTGAAAGTACATATGCGCCTGTACCCATAATGCAATGCATGCGTGACCTCCCTACCCTCTGCACATCATGCACCCCCTGTGCATGCACCATGCAGCACTGTACATGCATGTGTAACCCTCCTGTGCTGTGCACCTCTGCACATGCACACACACCCCCTTGTGGTATGCACCTCTGTGCATGCATGTGCAACCACCCACATGCCCCCTGCCCCCGCTGCATATACATGCGTGTCTTCTGCGCATGCATCTCCCCCCTGTGCATGTGCGGCAGATACCTGACAATCAGCTGGCTGGCAGGGGGCTTGCATACATACGCAGTGCGTCTGTTCCGGGCAACCTCTTGTATGCTGGCAGAAATGGCTCTGCGTGGCACTTCCTGCACACATGCCATAGGTTCGCCATCACGGGCCAGGCATTGATATTTGAACATAGATCTTTTTAATATTTGTATTTTATTAGGTTCTACTAATCCAGTTGAAATGTTAATATATACTGCTAGTCCATGGAGGATATGCCATACGCTAAATAATTAAATAAAGTAAGAATGGCTGATCGAAGAAGAATTAATATCTTTGAACTGTAGTGTTGGTGTAAATCAGGAGTGTCAAACTGAATTTCTTTGAGGGCCAGATTAGCATTATAGTTATCCTCTGTGGGCTGGCCGAGGCAGGGGAGATGGGATGGATGCCTCCTGCAACACCCTGCCAGCCAAAATGGAGTGGAGGAGCTGTGCATGCCCTCCCCCCATTTTAGCTTCTAGAGGCATCGTGGACTGTGCCTTTGCTATTTCCAGGTCAGCCCTGCGGGCCAGATTTAAGGACTGGATATGGCCCATAGGCCTTAAGTTTGACACCCCTGGTGTAAATTATTATATATACCATGGATAGTTGAAATACCTGCTGGAGATGTATTGAATCATATAAAATTAGGAACATCACTAGAAGCCAAAATCACAAGACTAAGTCTGGTTGACTTTGGCCATGCATGCAAATTCATTGGAGAGGTCAATGATGCCAGGAATGGTTAGTGGCTCAAGAAGAAGGGGCAAGCAAAGAACATGTTGGCTTGATACTCATCAAAGCTGATACAAAAATGAACACCCAACAATTGAAAGAAACTGTGCTTGTCAGGGTGGCATGGAAAACACTTAGCTGTAAAGTTACCAAGAGTCAGACATGACTGAAGAGTAAAACCTACCAGTATGAGCTGCTTAACTCATGTTCAATATATTCAAGGTCACAGAATCACCAAAAATGGCTTCCATGAAGATCAACATGTTGTCTCTTTGCAGCAGTGGTGGGATTCAATTTTTTTTACTCCCGGTTGTGTGGGCGTAGTTTGATGGGCGTGGCAGGGGAAGGATACTGTAAAATCTCCAGTCAGAGGTGGGATTTGCCAGTTCTCCAAACTACTCAAAATTTCCACTACCAGTTCTCCAGAACTGGTCAGAACCTGCTGAATACCACCTCTGCCTTGCAGCATGTATGAATGCAGCTATGAATGTGGTTTCTCACCAGAAAATAACATCAGAATGGAACATTATTTTGTACCATAGGAACTGTTACTTGAATCTTCCAAAAATGAAAGGAAGAAGGCTGATGGAATAAAGGGGCCAGCTAGGAATGAACATCGACAGCAAAGTCTGGAGGTACAATGGCTCAAGGAGATTTCACATCTTTCTAGTTGGCATAAAAAGTCACCTAACCTGGGTTTATCTCAGGGGTGGGATTCCCACCTATTTGCTAGAACCGGTTGTTAACATTCTCAGCAGTTCAGAGAACTGGTGATTAGAAGAAATTACTGGCCTAATCCTGTAAGGAAGGCAGGAAGGAAAGATTCTGGTGTTGCTTGCAGAAACTGCCTCTCCATTAACCCTAATTACATTCTTGGCAGGACTCGACTTCCTGTCTCTGGAACTTCTGTGGAGTTTCTTTTTTCTCCTTTGCTGGTACTTTGCTTATGTGGAGTGACCATTCAAAGTTACAATGGCACTGAAAAAAATGACTTATGATCATTTTTCATGCTTACAACTATTGCAGCATCCCCACAGTCATGAGAGGCCAGGCGAGGAGCTGCGTGCCTTGATGTGAGCGATGTTGAGTTGGCCACACCCCGCCAATAACATGTCCACCAAGCCACATCCACCCAGTCACATGACCACCAAGCCATGCCCACCAACTAAGCCATACCCACAGAACCGGTTGTTAACATTTTGAATCCCACCCTTGGTTTATCTACTGAACAGTCAAAAGCAAATTAGCTATACATAGTGGTGGACTATTAAATTATGTTTTGTGGTGAAACTCATTCATTCTAGTCACCCCTAATTTCAGTCCTCTTGATATTATTCAGTGCCTTGCATCTGCTAAAATTTAATCACACCTTCTTGTCAAGCAGAACAGGCACTATGGCATTAGATATATTTCACACATGCCTGTGCATGCACTCTCTCTCTAACACTCACTGACTGACTGACAGATCACCTTGACATAACACCTGATGCTAAGAATGACTTCTTTGATTTGTTTTTTTGGAAATGGGAGAAATGTGAAAGATTCTGCTGCTATACCAGACCTACTGAAGATTGAATCAAAACTTATCCAATTAAGCCAGTGAAAGTCACCTCTCCTTGAGAAAAGTCATCAGATGACTGAGAATTGCAAACCAGAAGTTCTGCTACACAATTGTCTCAGATGGCATTGATCTGAGTTGACTTTGGTGTCTGATAGACCTGTGGGAAGGACTCTGACAAGTTTGCACTGTACAAGCAACATGATTTTACTCACCAAATGAGAAGTTACTGTGGGAACGTCCCTATCATGGATACATCTGGGGCAAGGAAAGCACACTTCACAACACAATGAGGACCAACACAGTGCTGAAGAGCAAGAGGATGGGGACACTGTGTATACACTGTATATACACTGTGTATACAGGCACCCTACATTCTATTTATTTCAGTGAACACAGTTTGAGAAATAACAAAAAGAAAGCAATGGTAAGCACCGGTTGTTTGACTCGAACATATTGGAGATAGCCGTCATCCTTGAAAGAGTTTGGTTACTGAAATGGATCACATACACATAAGCATACATAATGCATTTGCAATTCAGTTACAGGAATGGATTATGCATGGGATTGAGTATTAAAATTGTCTGGAAACTTCAGTTGGTTCAGTTTGTCACATGATTTTTTTGTTCAAGTCAGACAAGTACGGTGCATTACAACATCGAGATTAATTACAGAATATTTATTTACAGTAGTTGGCCAATTTATTTCTGAGCGCCTATATATCAAATTCCATCCATTTGAGCTAGAGAAGCATCTTCTGGGTGTCAGCTGTGGTGTATCATGATTGATAGTAATGAGAAAAAGGATTTTCTCTGAAGCTGGAGAGTTGGTGGATCCCTTGTCGCATGAAGCAAATTTATCTTATATGAATCAAATATTTTATATCAATCCCAGGAAAAATCTTAGAAAAGATAATGAAGCAGCAAATATTTAGAAATGGACAGGATGATTATCAGAAGGCAAGATGTGTTCATTACAAATAGATTGTGCCAGACAAATCTTATTCCTTTCTTTGGGAATGTGGATAGATTAGTGGACCAGAGGAATGCTGTGAATCTAGTATACTTAGACTTCGGTAGGGCATTTGATAAAGTAGGGATAACCACCTTCTTGATAGCCTTGCACAATGTGGGGTTGATCACTACCAGATCTATTTACAATTGGCTGAACAACGCTAGCCACAATGTAGTTTTTGATGTATAAATGTCCACATGGGTGGAGGGACTGAATGGAGTATTGCAAGGTTCTTTACTGAGCCAGTATACTCTTCAAAAATAGAATAGAATAGAGCAGAACAGAACAGAACAGAATAGAATAGAATAGAATAGAATGTGAATAGAATAGAATAGAACAGGAGAATACAATAGAATAGAAAATAGAATAGAACAGAACAGTACAGAACAGAACAGAACAGAACAGAATAGAATAACAGAGTTGGAAGGGACCTTGGAGGTCTTCTAATCCAACCCCCTGCTTAGGAGGAAACCCTATACCACTTCAGACAAATGGTTATCAAACATTTTTTTAAAAACTTCCAGTGTTGGAGTATTTACAGCTTCTGGAGGCAAGTTGTTCCACCGATTCATTGTTCTAAGTATGAGGACATTTCTCCTTAGTTCTAGGTTGCTTCTCTCCTTGATTAGTTTCCACCCATTAAATTTTGTGAATGAAACAAAAGTGGGGGATTGTAACACTTCAAATGTCTTGCTGAAGATTCAAAAGGATCTTTTGAACTTTGAACCCTTTCCAGGAAAACATTCTTCAATGGTGAGAAAGGTAAGGTGCTGAACTTAGGCAGAGAAAACCAGATGCACAGGTACAAAATACATGGTCTCTAGCTTGGAAGCGGAGCTTATAGAGTGGATTTGGAGTCCTGGTTGACCACAGCTGAAGCATGAGTCAGGAGTGTGTTGCAGCTTCCAAAAAGACCACTGAAGTTTTGGTTTCCATAAAAAGAAGAATAGTGTCAATATTACAGGAAGTCAAGATTATAAGAATACCACCAGAGATGGTATTCAGCAGGTTCTGACCAGTTCTGGAGAACTGGAAGTGGAAATTTTGAGTAGTTTGGAGAACTGGCAAATACCACCTCTGACTGGAGATTTTACAGTAACCTTCTCTTGCCATGCACGCAGAACTGGTAGTAAAAAAATTTGAATCCCACCACGGGATAGCAACATTTTCTGTTGCACTGGTCAGACCTGAAATACTGTGTCCAGTTGCAATCATCACAATTCAGGAACAGTGCTGAGGAACTGGAAGTTGTCCACAAAGAGTAACAAGAATGGTAGGCGATTTAAAGGTTAGATCCTGAAGGAACTGGTGATGTTTTCCCTAAGAAGAAAAGGCTGGAGGAAAAGAGGAAAAATTTCCCAATATATATTATAGAATAGAAACAAAATATTTCTGATAGAAGAGAATAATGGTTGCCTACACTTTGCATAAAAATGCATTTTTGTGGAGAATGAAATTCTTTGCTGATAATGCATATAATACTGGGCAAAATTTAAAATTCATGGCATAAAGCTTTTGGCTCAGTTTTTAACTAGATGTCAAGCGAACTTTCCTGCCTTATTAAAACCACCATAATTTGAAAGAATTCAACACAATCCTTCTCCACTCTCTTTACAAGCCTTGTTATGATTTCGGTTATTAAATATGAGATATCATCTTTCCCATTTTGCTGACAGAATTCTCAGAGGAGCGATATTTTTCCCCTTGTTTGGAAAGTAACATAGGACAAAGATGAGAAGTTACAGTAAATCTTGGCATTCAAATTTTGGTGCAATAGAAAATACATTTTTTTCTTTTCTTTTCTAGTAGTAATAATAAAGAGAATAATAAGGAAAATTCACTGCTTCTGGGTTAGCTGGAAACCATTGACAATTTTAAGAGAAAAGCAGCCTGCCTGAAATTATAAAGTAAATCAAACTTCCCTGTCTTCCTATGAATTTAAGCATCTTTGGCTTATTGTTTTTACTGGAATGATAAGTCTGTATCTGAGTTGCACCATCTTGGATTACAGACATAGTTTTTTAACGCTCCTTTTCTCCAAAACAAAACAAAACTTCTTTCACAGAGAAAAGTTACATGTCAAGGGAATAACTCCTCATAGAGTTTTAAAAGACCTTCAAAAGTTGTTACAAATTATAATTTTTAATATGATAGACGATAATTATGTGCCATCAAGTCATTTCTGACTCCTAGGGATTTACATCGATAGATTTTTCTCTATGAAATGTAACAGAAGGGGACAAGAATTAAACATCTAGCAGGAGAGCACTTAGGGTGTCTGTGTTTGATTTTAATTATATTTAAATATAATTCTCACACTCTTTATTACTTATTAGATTTTGTAGTTTTCCCTGTAGGAGGGATGGCAATCATTATTTGTGTGTGTGTGTGTGTGTGTGTGTGTGTGTGTGTTTCATTCTTCCTGATACTATANAATCATTATTTGTGTGTGTGTGTGTGTGTGTGTGTGTGTGTGTGTGTGTTTCATTCTTCCTGATACTATATAAAAACCCTGCATCTACCTTCTTCTGCAGTGCTATCTTTACTCTGGGGAAAAATTAAAAGAACAATTTCCTCTCTGAAACTTTCACCTTCATACAATTATTCATGTTGTAGGAATGGAATCAGGAGGATTTCAACCCATTCGCAAATCAACATCTTCTCTCTTGTTTCAGCAGTTAACAAAATCCACATGAAAACTCTCTAGGGGAAAAATCTGGCTTGTTTTAGCTGGGCTTCAGAATACAAGATTAGTAATTGATAAACCCAATATTAAAATAGCCCCTCAACATGCACACATGCTCCACTGTAATTTCTGCTCTACCATCTTCCATCACGATGGATGTTCTGCTCTGAATATTCTACTTTCATCTGTTTCCTTTGAGAGAACTGGCCAGGCCCTCTGAAACCAGCCAAGGCTGTCACAGTAAAACTTGATAATGTATTAGCTATAAAAAGCTTGTGATGATTGGAGACCCTTAAGGGTACATTTCAAGGAGGGAAACAGCTGTGCTACCTGCTCAGATACAAAACATTTGGCATTGTTCCCAGGGAAGGAAGCAAATGAATCAAACATGGCTTCCCAGTTTGGCCAACCTGGTTTCTCCCATCATATTCTCCCAGGTCCTGCTCAGAAGTTCTGGAGTCTAAAATTCCAGGAAATGCCTTTCAGTCATGGCATGCCAGCTTGACCATGCCACTACCATATACAACTCCAAAGTTCTGTTATGCTTGACTGCTATCAAGCTATGATGGTCAAATTTTGGCTTACCTGTGAATTTTCAAATTCCTTTACAGTGTCTAGAGGAGAAGAAAAAATGTCATGATGACGGGCAAAAGCCCACTAGGTAGGTTAATGCAATGTATCCATAGAGTGTGGAGGTGTGTCAAAAAGTCAAAATAATGGTTTTGTTCATTCACTGAAAAAAAAAAATAAAGTTGGAAACCCAAAGTTAGCAAAAGCTTTCCTAATGCCTGTTGTACCAGTCTGTTCATGCCAATCCCAATGCTGATTGACAGAAGGAAGTATTTGAAGAACAGAGTGTGGTGTGAAGATGATACAGTTGGAAACATTATTCTTGTTGTATCATTATATCACAGCTTCACCCCTTAGATTTTTGCACGTTTAGCTACCATTCTTGTAAATGAAGAAGAAGGAGCTTTGTTAAAAAGTTAGCAACTGCTTTGTTTTCATTCAGCAGAGCTCTCATTTCATTTTGAGCCTGGAGTCGAGATTCAGAATGGATTCTGAGCTCACTTCTGTTTTGAATCATTCATTTTGATCCTTTTCCACATCAGCAGGAAGAGGAGTACAACCCAGGCAATTCGATGTAAAACAGGGGTGTCAAACTCGATTTCATTGAGGGCCACATTGGAGTTATGTTTGACCTCAGGAGGGGGGGGTCAGGATGGGGCATGGCCAGGGTGGGCATGGCCAGCTTGACATCACTTGTATCGAGGGGGGGGGTCTGTGATGGCCCGAATGCCTTGCCAGCAAAACGGGCTCATGTGCTCTGTTTTTGGCCGAGATGGCCTCCTGCTACCAGCAAAAATAGAGCTCAAGGGGGCCATGTATGGCCCTCTTGGGTTCCATTTTTGACCGGAATGGCCTCCTGTCACCCTCTGCCAGTGAAAACAGGGCTCAGGGGGGCCATGTACACCCCAACCAAGCTCTGTTTTTGCTGGCAGAGGGCAGCAGGAGGCTGTCGCACAGGAAAACGGAGCCGGGAGTGGTGTGCGTGGCCCTCCCGAGTTCCATTTTCACTGCCAGAGGCACAGCAGGCCAGTCCTTCACTGTTTCCAGGGCGATCCCGTGAACTGGATCTAAGCACTCCACAAGCTGCATCCAGCCCATGGGCCTTGAGTTTGACACCCCTGCTGTAAAAGAATAGCACACATCTTGCTGAGTAGAAAAATGTGTAGATATATTTTAAAAAATGACCATTTCATGTCTTCAGTTACTTTCAGGGGTGGGATTCTTCCGGTTTGTACCTATTCACTAGAATCAGTTGTTAACATTCTAAGCAGTTTGGAGAACCGGTTGTTGGAAAAAATTACTGGGCTAATTCTGTAAGGAAGGCAGGAAGGAAACATTCTGGTGTTGCTTACAGAAACTGCCTCTCTGTTAACCGTTATTATATTCTTGGCAGGGCTAGACTTTCAGTCTCTGGAACTTCTCTGGAGTTTTTTCCTCTCCTTTGCTGGTACTTTGCTTGTGTGGAGTGGCCATTCAATGTTACAATAGCACTGAAAAAAAGTGACTTATGACCATTTTTCACACTTACAACTATTGCAACATCCCCACAGTCATGAGAGGCCAGGCGAGGAGATGTGTGCCTCGATGTGAAAGATATTGAGTTGGCCTCATCCAGCCAATAACATGACCACCAAGCCCTGTCCACCCAGTCACTTGACCACCAAGCTACGCCCACCACCTAAATCACACCCACAGAACTGGTTGTTAAAAAATTTGAATCCCACCGCTGGTTACTTTGTCAGAACTTATTTAAACCTACTTGAAAACATTTAGTGGGGTGGGAAGGGAATGGGATTTTTCAGTAACCTTCCCCTGCATGCCCACCAAGCCATGCCCACCAAGCCACATCACGCCCACCAAGCCACACCCAAAAAACCGGTGGTAAAAATTTTTGAATCCCACCACTGAATAAAATCGTAGAGATCTAAGGAACATTAAAGGTCATGAGACCAACACACTGTTCATGGCAAAATCCACTAGAGGAGACGTTCTTAACATTTTTGTGTGCCACGGACCTCTTCTCATAAAAAGATATATGAGCACATCTGATAAAATACACAGAGATTGTATTACAAAGGAAACCAATTATTTATTTACTTTTGACTCCTGGCAATTGCCTGGTCTAATCCTTTTTTTTTTTTTTTTGTTNNNNTTTTTTTTTTTTTTTTGGCAAGGTTTATCAAAGATGACTTGGCATACTCTGGACTGAGAGGGAATAACAGGCTCAAGTTTCCCCAGCTGGTTTTGGAGCTAAGACAGGATTAGAACTCTAGATCTCCAAGTTGGATGCCTCTAACTATTAAACCAGCCTGGTTCACTTATGCTCAAATACAACAATCAAAATATTGAAAAATAAGAACAATATTTTTGGACATCCAAATATCTAATATGATTTCAGGTTTTTGTTTAAGAGCAGAATGTCCTGTTGTACATTTTCCCCAAATACATGGACAACCCTCCCCCCTGCCCCCCCCAANAGAGCAGAATGTCCTGTTGTACATTTTCCCCAAATACATGGACAACCCTCCCCCCTGCCCCCCCCAAAAGAGATTCAGAACATTTCTGACAGGTGAGCAGCCATCTTTGGTTGAAAGACTTTTAGCAAAGATGGAGTCTCCACTTCTTGGGGAAACATCTTCCACAGACTGACCATTGGTATGGTCAGTAAGTTTCACCCGATACCATACCTCCTCTCTTGGAGGTTTACCCATTTATTTTATTTTTGCCCTCTGGAATAATTAATAGTAAATCCATTTATTCTTTTAGCAATAGCATTAGACTTATTAGACAGCCTAGAATCAGCTAGAAATACAAAAGATAATTCAGTTCTTTGGAAAATAATAGCACTAGCACTTAGAATTATATACCACTTCACAGGGCTATTTTTCCCAAGTATCTGGGCCCTCATTTTACCAAACTTCAAAGGATGGAAGGATGAGTCAATTTTGAGCCCCTCAGGATCAAACTTTAGGCTGTGGGCAGAGTTAGCTTGCCATACTGCATTATTAGTATCCACTGAGCCACGAGGGCTCCTTTTGCATGAACTCTAGTGTTTAAGGGCTGCTATAATATTTCAATCATCCTTTTAGGAGACTAAACATTGCAGATACTTTTGATTGTTTCTCATTGGGGTTATTTCCAAATCTCATGCCATCCGGGTAGCTCTTTAGAACAGTATCCTCCTGTGATTTGGTTGGGCGTTTATCTGACCTACCTTTCAAAGACATTTGGGGTCTTGGCTTCTTCCTCAAGTTAAAAAGTGATATAATTCTGTTCAGAGGTGGCATTCAGCAGGTTCTGACCAGTTCTGGAGAACTGGTCGAGGAAATTTTGAGTAGTTCAGAATACCACCTCTGACAGGCCCTGCACCCATCTCTTCCCTGCCTCCTGAGTCCCAGCTGATTGGCTGGGTCTACTTTTTGTTGCCCTGCACAGGAGAATGGAGCTGGGAAGCAGATTAGTGGGGTGGGGAGGGAATGGGGATTTTGCACTATCCTTTCCCCTGCCATATCCACCAAGCCACACCCACAGAATCAGTAGTAAAAAAATTTGAATCCCATCACTGATTCTGTTGGTTGAATTCTTTTGGCACTTGAAGTCTCCATGCTTTGGGTCTTTTTGTCTAGACTCATTTGTGGGTTCTTTACTGGAAATGTATATCATGTTATTGTATGCCAAGCAGGCAGATGTATACAATGAACTAATAAAATTTATTGGGGGAAGAATGTGTGAATCTCAACCCTGTCATTATTTCCTTCCTCATTATGCATACCTCTCAATGTATGTTTGCTAAAATAAGCAAATAGTATGTAGGTATACACACACACACACACATATATATATACATACATACATACATACATACATACATACATACATACATACATACATACATACATACA
>BHFT01017318.1:0-13709 GCA_004320025.1 Laticauda laticaudata
AGGCAGAAGCCAGGGCAGCTGAACGGGTCGCAAAGAAAAAAGAGATTGTCGCAGCAGCTACACCAACCTAAAGAGGTAGAATGCTGGGGAAGGTGATGTATTAAGCAGGGGTCACCCCCATCCCCTCATTTCATGGGAGCTGAAGTTTGCACAAAATCCTGCAATCTGAAGAAGGAAGAACTCCATGTCAGGAGACTCGGAGGTGCCAAACCTGGGTTGCTTGTGTCATTTATTATCGGCAAGACTCTTAAATCAATGATGGCAAACCACAATCTTTTCCATGTGTGGCCCACGTCGGTTGCATCTGGGTTGGTCGTTCAGATTGCCGGCTTCTGCCTTTCTTTCTTTCTTTTTTTTCTCCCCCTATTTTTATTTTATTCAAAAATAAAAAGCTAAAATACAAAACCCCATTGGGGAGAGTAAGAATTTTCCCATGCCACAAGCCACTTTTGTATGAAAGAATCAAGGTCATTGTGATAATTTTCCCGTTATGATCATTTCCCCAGTCCTGTCGATTTCTCTCTTCCTTCCCTCCCCAGCAAATATTTTTCTTGCCCTGAAAAATACTTACCTCAAAAACAAAACCCTACAAAACTCTCTTTTACAGGATTAAGACGTTTTACACTAAGCTGTGTCTTCAGCATCCACCAGAGGTCCCACTAAGGACGTTGACCTGATGATAATTTACTGAAGTCATTCAGGTTTTTTTTAAATATATCTACATATATATAAAAGTGAAATACCACTCACACATCATCACAAAAATCTCCAGAACCGTAAAGCCTACAAACCTGAAATTTGGCCCATATGTTCCTCTTAGCTTCTAGGTGCTCACTAAGAAAGAATTTTTCAAAATAAACATCAGGAGCATTAGTAATTCCTATATTATTATTATTAACATGCTCTGATGCTAAGGAGTTCTACTCCCCCTCCCCACCTGAAAAGAATCTGCTACAAATGCAAAACACAAGCAGAGGAGAGGAGTTGCAGTTTCATTTTCACAGCACCAAGCAGCTTTAGTACAGAACAGTTGAACAAAGCCACGCTCAGGCTCCTTGCTGTCTCCTTGCTCACACAGCAAATACTGTTTCAGTTTCCAAACAGCCCTCACCTCTCACATACTGACAGGAAACTAGCCAGATGAATACCGATGGATGCTGGTAGGCAGAGGCAGAATTTTCCTTTATTTTCCTCCCAAAAATCTAAGCCCAACTACATAATAAAACATCACAGTCTGATTGCAGTTTATGAACCTTCTTGGGAGAAATGGGCACAATTTGGCATAGTTTGGGAATGAGGAAGATAATTATTGTGGTTTATCAGTCAGGTGCAACTGTGTCACAGCTACTTGTTGTCATTGTTGCTGCTCCTTCATGTCCCCCTGACTGACCGTCCAAAAACTAATCCACATATTTTCTCAGTGACATTTTTTTACAAGTAGTTAATTTTACTTATTTATTTCATCGGTCGTCTCGCAGTGTGACGACACTAGATTGCAAACTAGGCTTAAAACTATGGAAACAAGGGCGTGAAGCTAACAGAAACACAGTATAAATAACCATAAGTTTAAAATTGTGAGCAGGGTCTATAACATTTTCCCTGGCCTGAAATCAAGCAGTTCAACCAATAGCTCACTTCATCTCTGTGCTGCCCCGCTCTCTCTTTTTCTCTCTCTCTCTCTCACACACACACACATACACCCCCCTAACTGTGGTTTATGAGTTTATTAATATTCCCCCACAATTCCCTTCACCAAAACTCAGAATGATCCCAATTAAATCTAGCCACCAGCAGGCCAAGTCCAAAAACTAAGGATACAAGTACAGATTAGGAGAGAAACCTGGCTCGAAAACAGTAACTGTGAGAGAGGGAGTCCTAGTGGACTTAAACATGATCCAGAAATAAAAAACCTTCCACTCACCCAACTGAATTGCTGCAGTTAAGTTGGTGACACGGTTGTTAAGTGGATCCATTGACTTTGACTTTGCTAAGTGAATCCATTGACAAAAATCACAAGACCTGGGACGCCGCAACCGTCAACAAATACATACCAGTCGCCAAGCACCTGTATTTTGATTGCATAACCGATGGATACAGCAATGGATGTTGGCGTGACTGCCCATTGCAAGTCACTTTTCCCAAGTGCCGTTATGACTTTGAGCAGTCACTAAAATGATCATAAGATGAGGACTATATGTATATTGGCTGGCTTCCCCCCCCCCTTCCCCAGCAGAATTTAACCCTAACCTTTGTGAGATGTAAGACATGAATTATTCAATTCTCACAACACAGGAACAGGTCTGGTTCACAATTCAAAGGTTTATTAAAGAAAAAAAGCGTTTGCAAACGGACCTTCAAGTCTTGTCCCAAGCAGATTGGGCACAAGAAGAGCAAGCCTTCATATTCAAACAATACATTTTATATAACCCTGCACAGAACACACCATGCCTAAGAAGCCCTCCCCACATACCCCTTATTCTCTATATTCTAAACTATAAGCTTGAGGGTCAGCATGACATTGTTTTCTGTATTTCAGTGTCTTATCTTAATCTTGCTGCTGGGCTTTACCTTGGGAGGATGTCTCTTATTTGTTGCCTATCCGGGGCAGATCTTCCCGTTTTCCAAGAAGATTATAACAATCTATTATGTACTTGTAACTGAACACATTTTAGGTTATAGGGGGGGGGGGTTTGNATAGAGGGGGGGGGGGTTGTGCAGAAAAAGAGAAAAAAAAGGAAGTTAACAAGAAGCATCAGAAAGAGCAAAAGAGAATCTTCTAATCTCATAATATGAATCCTATTATAAAAGAGGAACATCGTTTTTCTCTCAACCTGGATTTAAACACAAGGATCGTGCTCACAAATAGAAAAGTGTGTCCAAACTAACTTACAACCTCGGCTTACTACCGGAAATTGAATTCCACAGTTCTTTTTTTTAAAAAAATAGTTTATATATTTTCACATTACATATATAAGTGCTTTGTGAATAGTGAATTGTCTGGATCAATTTATTTATATATGGTAATACTTTTCCCACTCCTAATTTCTACCTCTACTATCCAACCATTTATAAGACAAGATCCCTGTTTGAAAATACTCTATCTTCTTTTTCTTTTATTTTTAGTGTCAATCTGTCCATTTCTGCACAATCTAGTTTTTTTTTTTAATTACATCATCCTTTGTAGGTGTTTCCTCATTTTTCCAGTTCTGTGCAAATACAATTCTTGCTGCTGTCAAAACATGTAATATTAAGTATAGGTTCCCTTTATCTTACTTTTCTGGTATTATGGCTATCAAAAATATTGTTGATTTACAATCTATGTGTTGTTTTAATATTTTTTCCAACCATGTATGTATTTCTTTGCTTTTACACATGTTCATCACATATAACACAGGTCTTAAAGTGGCCAAGATTAGATACCCTTGGCATAAAATCAAGCACACTGCTGGAAATAACCCAGCAGAGACCAGAACTAATCTAAATCTTTTTGTTTATTTCAAAGATTTAAATAAATCTTTTATTTATTTTTATTTGGAAGCCTGCATGGACTCATCCCATCCACGCTGAACTGTGGCAAAACTATGATTAAAAAAAAACCCAGCAGCTCTTAAAATTGATTGGTGCATATGGGAATCCCATCAGTGACATCAGAAGCTAGTAGATGCTGTCTCCTCATTGGTACCTGGGGTTTCCATAGCAACAGATGAAGCTTCTTAGCATCCTTTTGCTGCAGCTGGGGTGAGAGGTGATGTGGCCTGGATACACATATGGGAAAGGCAACAAGTATTGTAGTTAAGGTTACAGATAGTTAGAATGCAAAGAGGAAGTCCCCAGTAGATATTTGGGCCCAGAAATGTCAAATTCCAAATTATCTTTTTGGTGACTGATTTTTTTCATGATAGAAGTACTTCTCAACCTTGGCAGCTGGAAGATTTGTGGACTTCAACTCCCAGAATTCCATGTTGCACGATGGCTGGGAATTGTGGGAGTTGAAGAACACCCAGAGGTGGTTGTCAGCAGGTTCTGACCGGTTCTGGAGAACCATTAGCGGAAGATTTGAGTAGTTCGGAGAACCGGCCAATACCACCTCTGACTGGCCCCGTCCCACTCTCTACCCTGCCTCCCGAGTCCCAGCTGATTGGCTGGGTCTTCTTTGGTTGCCCTGCACAGGAGAATGGAGCTGGAAAGCAGGTTAATGGGGTGAGGAGAGAATGGGATTTTGCAGTGTCCTTCCCCTGCTACACCCACCAAGCCATGCCCACAGAATTGGTAGTAATTTTCTTTGAATCCCACGCTGAGTCCACCTATCTTAAAGCATGCTGGCTGGGGGATTCTGGGAATTGAAGTCCAACCATCTTAAAGCACGCTGGCTGGGGAATTCTGGGAGTTGGAGTTCACCCGTCTTTTAAGTTGCCAAGGTTGAGAAACGCTGCACTACAATAAGCTATCAGGGCTGTTCTCTGCCTTCAATTTAGCACAATGTGAGACCCCAACCAGTGTTAATTTCTTTCCCCCACAGACCACAGTAACCTTTTCCTTTTTATTTCCTTTCAAAGCACAGTTTCAGTGGGGCAGTTTTAGCCAATCTTTGCAAAGCAAGTTGTAAATTTCTCAGAGCAATAACGTCCAGTGTGGTTTCTGTCTACTTCAGCTTCAATAGCAAATCCAAATTACAATAACATTACACCAAACTAAGGCAATGGCATTCCCGTTGCTTTAAACTATGTTGGCACTGGCTGGCAGCATTTATTTGTTTGGATAGGGAAGGAGATTGCCTGCACTATTTTATTTTTAGGGTGCTTCTCTTGTTGTTGAAACGACTCTGTTGAACTGCTGATTCTAGAATCGTAGGGCTGAAAGGAACTTTGGAGGTCTTCTAGTCCAACCTTCTGATCAAGACTGGAATCCTTATGCCATCCTGGTCCAATGGTTGTACAGTTTAGTTTTGAAAACTTCCAGTGATGGAGCATTCACAACTTTTGGAGGCAAGTTGTTCCACTGATTAATTGTTCTCACCATCAGGAAATTTCTCTACTCCTAGGCTGGTTCTCTGATTAATTTCCATCCGTTGTCTCTTGTCCTGCCCTCAGGTTCTTTGAAGAATAGCTTGAACCCCTCTTCTTTGTGGCAGCCCCTCAAATTTGGAACAGTGTTATCATGCCTCCCCTGGTCCTTCTTTTCTCTAGAAAACGACGCTATAGAGCATTGCACACCAAAACAACTAGACACAAGACCAGTTTTTTTCCCGAAAGCCATCACTCTACTAAACAAATAATTCCCTCAACCCTGTTCAACTATTACAAAGTCTGCACTACTATTACTGTTAAATCTTGTCATCACTCCTTATCACCCATCCTCTCCCACTTGTGACTGTATGACTAACTTTGTCACTTGCATCCTTATGATTTATACGGACTGTTTCCTACTATGATTTGATTGCTTATTGTAGCCTATGACTGTCATTAAGTGTCATACCTTATGATTCTTGATTCCTGACGTATGTATCTTTTCTTTTATGTATACCGAGAGTATTTACACCAAGACAAATTGTGTGTCCAATCACACTTGGCCAATAAAAAATTCTATTCTGTTCTATTCTATTCTTTGTTCTGTTCTGTTATGTTCTGTTCTCTATTCTATTCTATTCTATTCTATTCTATTCTATTCTATTCCTACCCAATTCCTGCAACCGTTCTCCATATATTTAAGCCTCCAGCCTTCTAATAATCTTTGTTGCTCTTCTCTGTTCTCTTTCTAGAGCTTCAACATCTATTTTTGTACAGTGGTGCCCAAAAGTAGACACAGTATTCCATGTGTGGTCTCACGAGTGTGTTGCAAAACAGTATTACCACTTCTCCTCGTCTTGATGTTTTCCCAGCCTAGGACTGCATCGGCTATCACATCATTTTTGATATCAGGTTTTTTTTTTTTTAAAGCTTTTCAATGCAAAGCTGGCACCTTGCCACTAAGTTACCTTCATGCCAAGAAGTGGGCAGCCAGGATGGAAAAAAATCAGGGCTTTTATTTGGTGTTTTTCCTTATCTTATAGTTCTCTAACATCTCCGGTGTCAACCATCTTCTGTTCAGGCACATAACTTATAATAACAGAATTGGAAGGGTCCTTGGAGTGTCATCTAGGCCAACCCCCTGCTCCAGCAGGAGTATCTACCCCATTTCAGACAAATGGCTAGGCAATCTTTTCTTAAAAACCTCCAGCAATGGAGGCTTCAACTGTAAACAAGTCTCTCTCCTTCAGTCCCTGAGATGCTACCCAAAACATGTCCCTCTCCTTGGATGCTGTTGCCATGGCGATGTGATGCAGGCTGAGTAGAGGGAGGAGGGAAGGGAGGCCCAGATGACGCAAGAGCTCAGTTGCTTAGCGCCACTTGTTTTCTTGCCTTTTTTTTCCCCAAGCCTTTTTTTCCCCAATTTTGGCTGCAAAAAGGGGAATGAAAGCTGCGTTAGCTCGCCTTCCTCTCAGCCACGTCATGGATTTAAAGAGACAGACATCCGTTCAAGAGGAGTAGAAATGCGAGGCCTATTTCTCTGAAAATCCAGGCTGGGCATCCATCCTTTCCAAGCCTCCTTTTCCCATCCAGCTCTTAACCAGAGAGGATAAAAATGTGGAGTTTTCCCCCACTCTTACGGTGTCCCCCAAACCGATTCTTCCTTGCCCTCAAATCAAAGCAGCATTTGGCTGGGATTCAGGGGAGCTGTGGCCATTCATTGCCACAATTCTTTGCTGAGTCGAAGGAGCTATTGAGTTGAGGGGCTTTGGAGAGCCCCTCCCCCAGAATTGAGGAGTAAAAATGGTGAGATTAAATTGTTTGTTTGTTTGTTTGTTTGCCTTAAAAGGATGGGAGCTGACAAGGAGCTGATTTCAACTCTGAATGGGAAAATGGAGGGGGAACAGGGCAAGAGGAGGAGGAAAAAAATAGAAAGAGAGAGAGAGAGAAGGAAAATAAGGAAGGAAGAAAAGGAAAGGAAAGAAGAGGGAGGAGGAGGAGGAAGAAGAAGAGGAGGGGGAGGAAAAAAAAACAACTAATGCATTATTACGTCCAAAGTCTAGGCTTTGAACAGCCCCGAGGTAGGTTGCAGTTCAACAGGTGATGTCCTCTTTCTCCCAGTAAGGTGGACAGATGGAAGGGGTTGGATTTCAGAGAGCAGAATTGGGGACATGCCCTAACACAGTGGTCCCCAACCCTTTTTGTACCAGGGACCAGTTTCACATAGAAACACTTTATCAAGGACCGGCAAAATCAATTCTTCCCCAATAGTAAAGGGATTTTTTACTATTTCTTTACTAAAAACATATTTTTATATATATATTAATCACGATTATTCATTCTTTGCTGCCCGGTACAAAATGATCCACGGACCGGTCCTGGTCCAGGGCCCGGTGGTTGGGGACCCCTGCCCTAACAGATCAATGTGCAGGGTGCAAATAATGAGAATCCCATGAGTTTTAATTTGAGGGAAATCTGAGTTTGTCCAACCTTAAGAATTCCCCAGCAAGCATGCTGGGAATTGAAGCCCATAGCTCTTCCTCCATGACATATCTTTTTTTAATTCAACATCAGATAGATAGATAGGACTGGATGGATGGACGAATATATACAGAACATATAAATTAGATACAGATTAGATATAGATGGATGATAGATAATAGAGATGGATAGATATCTGATTTCATGAACAATGAAAGTATATAGAGATGGAGAGATTAGATGGATAATAGAGATAGATTAAAGGTATAGATGATAGATAGACAGGAAATTGTGATTTATGGTTTGGGGCTATGTGTGGTGCAGATGGCTGCCTTATTTAGCAAAGCATGGTTATGCACACCAAGACTGACTGCAACCCAGCTGTGTTCCCACCATGAACTGTGCCAAAATTGTATTTTAGGATTGTAGTCTAGCAAACACTACGGAAACTCCTACAGCGTGGGTTGTGAACTGTGGATAGTCCGTGGCTTGGAGCCATCGTGCTCTTAGCCTACCGTGTTTTAGTGTATGAATCGGACAGAAGCAACTGGGTGCAGGTACACAACTACCAACCCAGGACAGAGCCTCTGTCCTATTCGCTAAAGGAAGCGGAAGGACTAGATAAATTCAATGTTTTTTTGCAAATATGCTCTAAGGAACAGCAGCCAGTGGCCTCTCCGTGCAGAAAAACCGAACCCACGGTGATTTCGGATCAAGAATCTTGAATCAGTGACCTACTATGGGGGAATCTCAGCTCTTCCATAACCAGGAATCGATGGCAACTTTTTTGCCTAAATATCTGGGCCATGGTTACAAAATCTCCAGTCTTCCGTACTTGTTTCTTTGTCGTCTTTTTTTTTTTTTTTNNNNTTTTTTTTTTTTTTTTTGGTCCTAGCTAGGTAGAAAAGTAAAAATAGAATGTGCTGGGTTATTAAAAGTAACAGATTAAAGGCAGGATCGGTGCGGGGGCTATTTTATGTAACAAGGTGGCAACCCCGCGATTGGTGTGTTTCTCTCACCAAACCCCTCCTCTGCTTCCCTTCCTCCTTGCCTGTCAAATTTATTCTTCCCTCCCTCCCTCCCTCCCTCCTTCCTTTTTTCCTTGACAAGTGGCATGCGCAGCTGGTCCTTTCTGCTCAAGCACAGACATTCGGATGCTTTGCTAGAATTTAACCGGAAAGCTTTGCTCACCGAAAGAATAACAAGAGTTGGAAGGGACCTTGGAGGTCTTCTAGTCCAACCCCTGCTCAAGCAAGAGACCCTGTGCCCATGTCAGACAAATCGCTGTCTGGTCTTTTCTGAAAAACCTCCAGTGATGGAACATTCACAATTTCTGGAGGGGAAGCCGTTCCGTGGATGAATCGTTTCTCCCTGTCAGAATATTCCTTCTTCATTCCAGGTTGCTTCTCTCCTTGATTTAATTTCCATCCATTGCTGCTTCTTCTGCCTTCAGGTGCTTTGGAGAATAGGTGGACCCCCTTTTCTCTGGGGCAGCCCCTCAAATACTGAAAGACAGCCATCATGTCTCCTCTAGTACTTCTTTAGACTAGACATGCCCAGTTCCTGCAACCAAAGGTCATAGGAAATTGCAAGACATTAAACTTGACAGCTTTAAGATTTGTGGACTCCCAACTCCCAGGATTCCTCCAGTCATGTTAGCTCAGGAATTCTGGGAGTTGAAGTCCAGAAATATTAAACTTGTGGAGTTTGAAGACCCTTGCATTAAACTATCAAGCCAGCTGGTGGGATTCACTTGTTCTGTGGAAGCAATGGCTCAGCTAAACCCAGATTAGCAAATTTAAGGGCTATGTTTGCAAAACACGCAGTGCCCCAAAAACACGCCATTTTCACCCTGAAGGTTGTGGGTTCACAGCCTGGTGAAACAAGAATTGATTTCCCATAGAGTCCCAAACTATAAATAACTCCCCTTTTTAGTATATACAGAATATATTCTTCATGTAAGAAAAATTGTTCAATAAAAATTATATTCTTCTGAAGAAGAGCTGAAGAAGCTGCTTGGATGAGAAGTGAAGCATCTTCAAAGAAAAGAAGAAGAAAGTCCAGTTGCCTCTTGGAAAAAAAAAAAGCACCTTTGGAATAACCATGATGTGGAGGACTGAGAATCTACATAGACAGTTACCAGATAAACCCCTGAAAACAAAAAGGGACTTATGACAATTTTTCACACTTAATGATCGTTGCAGCCACCCTGTCGTCAACGTGATCAAAATTCAGATGTTTAGTCAAATGGGCTCACATTTAGGATGGTTGCAACGTCCCAGGATTATTGTGATGGCCTTTTGCTGAACCAGCGAAGTCGCTGGGGAAGACGGAGGGCCGATGTCACCACTGCAGCGATTCTGTTGAACACAGTTGTGCCCAGAAAGGTTGTTAAAAAAGAGAGCTGAACAACCCTTAAACCAGGGGTCCCCAACCACCAGGTCCCGGACCGGTACCGGTCCATGGATCATTTTGTATGGGGCCTCAAAGAATGAATAATCGTGATTAAAATATATATATAAATATGTTTTTGCTTTCGGGTGTCTTATTTTGAAAGTCAACCACTTCTGCCCTCGCCTAACTTCCGCGCCTAACTTTGCGGACTGACTGCATTGCTAAAGCTAAGAAGCCCTTTACGATTGGGGAAGAATTGATTTTGCCGGTCCGCGAAAAAGTGTTTCTGTGTGAAACTGGTCCCTGGTAAAAAAAAAGGTTGGGGATCACTGCCTTAAACGATGGCCTTGCTTAGCAACGGAGACCTGTGGCCATAACACGAGGACTCCCTGTTATAGCCCCGGGCCCAAAGCCAGGGGATGCTTTGCAAACACAAACCATACATTCTTCCAGGATTCACTTTCTCAGCATCGCTCCCGTCTCTTTTTTTTTTTCTCCTTGGATGGGTACAGTATACACTTTGCAAAAGGTCTCTTTTCCGGGTTCGAACCCCCTTCCGTCTCTCGCTGAGTTATTTACGATCTCCCCTTATTGGGGAAGAAAAGTACGACTCTCTCTCTGTTTCGGACTTGGCAAACGCTGCCGGTCACTCGGAACAGTCGCGCAAATCATCTAGTTGTTTTTTTTCAACCCCCCCCCCCTCTTTTCATTCTACCCGCCTTCTCTCTCTCTTCTGCGCAGTTCTCCTAGGCTGCCGGCTTACCAGCGTTGTGCCGCCTCCCCACACGCTGCCGCAGAAGGCTGCGTTGGTAGGACGACACAGGAGCCTTGAATTTACAAAAGCAACAGGCCTTTCTCTCTCTCTCTCTCTCTCTCTCTCTGTGTGTGTATACGCAACTCCGGGTTGCTAAATTTAGCCGGCCCGTTGCTGTTTTTAGCTCTTTGATTCAGAACCCAAATTAGCAGAAAAGAGCTTCTGAAGGGGGAGACAGAAAGCTGCAGTCAACTTTGGCAAAGGGAGAGGATGGATTTGAAGAAGCGAAAAGGGGAGAAATTGGGGACCAAGAAAACAAACCCTTCTGCAGATACCAGTTTGCCCCCTCCCCAAATGTTCATCCTTCTCCCCTCCCTCCCCTTTCTAAACCCTTCTGCCCCCTCCTCACCCAAGCCCACCAAGTATTGCCACAATGGCAGTGATTCACAGTCACAATGCGAAAATGATTCACTCCGTTCCAGTCAACGCTCAGCTGGGAGTTGACCTGCCTTTCATTCTGCCAACATCTTCAGTCGAGAGCTGAAAGGGACCCTGGAGGTCTTCTAGCCTAACCCCCCTGTTCCCACAAAGTCACTCCTTTCTTGACCCCGATATACTTGGGCTACTTTCACCTACCCCATCCTAAACCCAGGTTCACGAAAGCCGATGAGCTGCATTCCTGGTCACCGTGCTTTATCCAACCCAACCATAGGTAGTTCTCGACTTATGACCACAACTGGGCCCCCAATTTCAGGGGCTAAGCGGTTGTGATGTTTTTGCCCCACCGTCCTACCTTCCTGGCCACCGGCGTTCAGCAAATCACTTCAGTTGTGACCCGGTCGTTAAGTGAATCTGGCTCGCCCCTTCGGTGGTTCGCCAGAGGATCACATGATTCCAGGGACACTGCAACCATCATAAATATGAGTCGGTGGCCAAGTGGCCGAATTTTGATCATGTGACCCCAGGGATGCCGCAATCGTTTGTGTGAAAAATGGCCCTAAGTTGTTTTTTCAGTGCTGCTGTAACTTTGAATAGGTCACCAAATGGGTGATTGTAAAGTCAGTGGGGAAGCCCGGTTCACTTAACAACTGTGTCACTAATTGAACCGCCAGGAATCCCTTAAACACTGTGGCAAGAGGGGTCGTAAAATGGAGGCCAAACTCATTTCGCGAATGTCTCCCTGAACCACGGAAATGTTGGGCCTCAATTGTGGTTGTAAGTCAAGGACAACCTGTAACAAGAGAAAAATCAAATTGTCAAGGCAAGTTTAATTCCTCTTCTCATCCCAAATAAAGTCCAGGTAGTTTGATTGGCAGTTGTGTAGATGTGATAGGCCACTGACTATTCCCACCATTTATTTTTTTTTTGACTTCTCAGTCTAGCCTGTAGCTCCCGAGATCTCCTGGTGGCCTTCCATCCATGTCCTAAGCAGGCCTTGGCCTGTTTCAGCTTGCAGCCCCAGGCAATGTCAGCTGAATGCTGCCACCTGCTGGTGCTTTCAAGAAGCTGTCGTAGGATCCTACAAATCGAATGTGGCTCCTGATAACTTCAGGGCTACTACGTCCATTTTCTTGGCGAGGTTGAAGTAGTGATGCCCCTGCCCCACCCCCTTGCAACATCCTTGACCTTCCATATGGTCTCCACATCAAATCCTAATCAAGTCTTGACCTTGCCAGAGACCAGCCCAAATTGGCAGGGCTATGCATGGCTTGACAACATTCTGACAATTTTTCCACGAGTTGTTTCTTTTTCTTTTCTTTTTTTTTGCAAAAGCCCAAGGTTTTCACTCCAAAGAACATAGAACATGAACATCGAACATGGAATCTTGCAGAGGTTCCTAGGCAGTAAAATCCACATGCCCGGGTCATCCAACTGGATCTGCAGCTTGGAATGTGCAAATGTTGCATCTGTTCCATTTCTTTGCATCTGAAATGTTGCCGGCTCGTTTGTGGTTCTGCCCAGAAAGGCAACACTAGAGTCAAATGGAACTTTTTAGGAATTGCTGTTCCTGGATCAGTCGGTTGCATAAACAGTCTGTCTGCATTGCAGAAAAGTGATAATTGTATAACTGTCAAGTTCTTCTCCTTGGAAAATCAACACACATAACTAACTGGAGCTATTACGGTACTGGGTGATGGGAAGAGGGAAGGGAAAGGAAAGGAAGAAGGAAGGAAGGAAGACAGGAGGGAGGAAAGAAAGGAGGAAAGGGGGAAGAAAAGGAAGAGAAGGGAAGGAGAAGGGAGGGAAGGAAGGAAGAATGGAAGGAAGGAAAAAGAAGGAAGGGAAGGGAGGAATATAGGAAGGAAAAGGGGGAGGAGGGGAGGGAAGAAAAAAAAAGGAAGGGGAAGGGAGAGATGAAGGAAGGAAGGAAGGAAAAAAAAGGGAGGGATACAGAAAGGAAAGGGATGAGGGAAGGATGGAGAAAAGAGAAGGAGGGGAGGGAAGGAAAAAAAGATGGAAGGGAGGGATGAAGGAAGGAAAGGGATGAAAAGAGGGAGGGAGGGAAGGGAAAGGAAGGAATGAGGGGGAGGGAGGAAGGAAGGAAGGAAGAAGAGAAAAGCAAAGACAATATTCCTTAAGACAGGATCCTGCATAGTTTTGGGGGGCAGCTTCTAACTTCCCCTCTCCATCCCTCCATCTCTCCTTCTTTCTGGCAACTTCCAAAACAAGGGCAGGATCCTCCCAACCACAGAAAGAGCCAGTCCCCTCCCACCTCACCTCAGCTTTCACGCCTTATATGGAACGAGAGATTTATGCAAAAGCCAAGCTAACTAATTTGGGTTATCTCTGCAAAGGAGAGGGGAAAAAAAAGTAAAGAAAGAAAGAAGAATGAAGAAGAATAAGAATCACCCCAAATGGGAGACAGAATGCTGTCACTTTTCGAGGTTGCTTAGCAACCGCAGAGCTCAAAAAGAACCTTTTCTTTCCTTTTTTTTTTTTTGCAGGATCTATTTTTGGCCTTCACAGAAGAGAACGTTATTTAAGGCCTGGCTTGTTTATTTACTGGGAAGTTTAAAAGAAAACCAGAATAGACTCACCCTTTCTGATGGCTTTTTTTTTTTGGGGGGGGGGGG
>BHFT01017318.1:26565-99031 GCA_004320025.1 Laticauda laticaudata
TGCAGGCTGAGGAATTCTGGGAGTTGAAGTCCACAAGTCTTAAAGTTGCAGGCTGAGGAATTCTGGGAGTTGAAGTCCACAAGTCTTAAAGTTGCCAAGGTTGGACACCCCTACTCTGTATCAATCTGGACCAATTGACTCTCCAATTTCTTCTTTAAAACCTGCAATGAGGAGACCTTCACCCCTTAATATCTCTGCACCCCCCATCACAAAGAAACGTGAGTTTGGGGTGCCCTCTGCTGGGGCAATACTATCCATCCAATTTGGCGGGTAGTACGAGAGGGCGCGAAACTGCAGTGTTGCACTTCCTTGTTTCTTGCTACATGTGCGTCTTGCTAAGAATCGCCCGCCAAAGGTAAGGAGTTTGGGGTGCTGGGAATGGCTAATTTCCCTCCCCTCCTTTTTTGGTGGGGCGGGGGCAGAAGCTTGCCCCTCCCCATGCAAGGATAGGGAGAAGAAACCCGTGCTTCTCTTAAAAAAAAATAATAGATTTTATAAAATAAGATTTATTTTCTTTTTCTACAAAAAAAGGGGAGGCTGCACCTGCTCCTCGTGTTTAAAATGTTGCATTTCCCGCTTGGAGTGGCTCTCCTCGTGGTCTCTCATCCATGCAGGCACCAGGACCCGACTTTGCGTTGCTTGTCCAAGACGATGGAAAATAAAGCACCGGGGTTCCTCAGCGGGACCCCACGAATGGCTTGCTGGAACGCGCCCGTTCGCACGTGGACCGTGGCTTAAATGAAGCG
This sequence comes from Laticauda laticaudata, assembly GCA_004320025.1. Classification (NCBI taxonomy): domain Eukaryota; kingdom Metazoa; phylum Chordata; class Lepidosauria; order Squamata; family Elapidae; genus Laticauda; species Laticauda laticaudata. The sequence goes on from BHFT01017318.1 coordinate 27,312, forward strand.
TGTCAAGGCAGCCCAGGCGCTCTCCTCCTGGCAAGACCCACAGTCCTAGCCAACCCTCGAGCGATGGCTGAATGGCCTGCCTGCCTTTCTTTCTTTCTTTCTTTCTTTCTTTCTTTCTTTCTTTCTTTCTTTCTTTCTTTCTTCCCTTTCTTCAATTCATATTATTCCTTCATTCATGTTCCTCTTCCTTTCTTTTCCTTTCTCTCTCTCCTTCCTTCCTTCCTTTTCCTAGTTTTCTCTGCTGCCTGCCTGCCTCTCTCTCATTCCTTCTTTTGAAATCCCTTTTTTTCACTTCCTATGTTTCTCAGCACGCTTGTTGCTTTTCCTTCCTTCTCTCTCCCTCTCTCCTCCTTCTCCTCTTTCTCCCCTTTGCTTCCCTCCATTCCTTCCCTCTTTTCCTCCTTCCTATTTCTCTTTGCTTCCTTTTCCTTCCTTCTTCCTATTCTTTGCTTCCCTCCATTCCTTCCTTCCCTCCTTTTTCCTCCTTCCTCTTTCCTTTTCTCCCTTTGCTTCCTCCATCCTTCCTCTTTTCCTCCTTCCCATTTCTCTTGCTTTCCTCCTTTCCTTCCTTCCTTTCCTCCTCATTCCTTCCTGATTTCTCCCTTCCCTCTTTCCTAGCCTTCCTCCTTTCTCCTTTTCCTCCATTCCTCCCTCTTTCTGTCTTTACTTTCCTCTTCTTCTTCCCTCTTTCTCTCTTTACTTTCCTCCTTCCTCCCTTCCTCCTCTTCCTATTTTCCTCTGCTTCCCTCCTTCCTTCCTCCCTCCTTCCCTCTTTACTTTCCTCTCCCTTCCTCCTTTCCTCCTCTTTCTCCCTTTACTCTCCCTCCTCTCTTCCTCGTTTCCCCCTTCCCTCCTTTCCTCCCTCTTTCTCCCTTTGCTTCCCCCTCCTCCTTCCTCGGTTTCCCCCTTCCCTCCTTTCCTCCGGGCGGCCCGGGAGCGCGCAGGGAGGGAAGGCGGCCCTCGGCGGGTGCCGGCCGGGGCCTCGTTCGGAGGGCGGCGGCGTCGCCAGCACGCAGACGCCGAGCGGGGCCGGCTCCTCCCCGTCCAGGGCCTGCCGGGGTCTGGCGGCTGCGGGTCGCCGGGAGTCAGAAGCCCCGGGCCGGTCTGGGGGTCCCGGCCGCTCTCGGCAACCCGCCGCGGGCCGTCAGCTCCAGGCATCCCTGGAGGAAGCCGCGGGGCGATGCCGGCCCCTTCCCCGCGGAAGCTCGGGGTCCTCCGACTCGGGTGACCGAGCCAGGTAGGAGCCGCGGGGCTGCATTCGCACGGCCGGGTTTCCCGTGTGTGTGTGCGCGCGCGCGCGCGTTCATCCGGGTTTGCTCGGGAAGGGCAACGAAGGGCAGGTCGGGGCCGCTGGGTGGGACGAAGGAGAAAAGGGGTCGGGGACGTTTCTGGGTCGTGTGAAGCGCCTCCCCCCCCCCCCCCAANCCGACTAACTAGGCTCAGATGAGACCTGGGACCTTTGGGGGGAGGGACCCCAACCCGGGTCTGAAACACCCCATCCTGTTAACCCCCCTGAGTGGGGCATCTTTGCACATCACAGCCTGGTTTGGGAGAAGGTGGCTTGTGTAAATGCAGCAAGTTGCCTGTCTGTCTGTCTGTCTGTCTATCTATCTATCTATCTATCCGTCTATCTTCTATTATCTATCTATCTATCTATCTATCTATCTATCTATCTATCTATCTATCTATCTATCTATCTATCTATCTATCTATCTATCTATCTATCTATTATCTATCATCTGTCTTATCAATCATCTCTCCAACTATGATCTCTGTCTGTGTCTGTCTCTATCTATATCATCTACCTATCATTATCATTTTTCTATCTACCGGTATGTCAATATCTATTATCTCTCATTTTTCTATCTAGCTATGTCACCTATTTTTCTGTCTATCATCTATCTTGTCTATCAATCACCTATGATCTCTATCTGTATCTCTCTATCATTTTTCTGTCTACCTCTATATCTATCATCTCTATTATCACCTCTGTCTATTTATCTACCTTCCACCTCTATCTCATTTATCATCTCTATCATCTATTTATATCTATCTATATCTATCTCTATATGATTTTATTGGTTTTTTGCAGAAGAGGGGAGGGAAGGGGAAAAGAAATATAGTGAGAAAAGGAAACGGGGGGGGGGCAGCTTCTTTAGCATCGTAGAAGACAACATTACAACCACAACTTTTTTGCTTTTACATAAAACAGCATGTACAAGCCATTTCTATATCAATAAGCCTGTCTAGTTAACAAAAAAAAATATCTAGGTTTTGTTGTTGTTGTTGTTTTCATTGCAAGCCCAAAATCTGGAAGCAATTTCAGAATAAAAATAAAGTCAGACGCAATTAGGTGTAGAAAATTATCAACCCACTGGGTACAAATGCAGGACAATGTAAATAACTTAATTGTACTTTTGGAATAAAAATCTGATTTCAGCTTCTTTGTTGTTGTTGTTATGATGATGGTGTGAATATAACCCTCCTGGTACAACCAAAATAAGAGTGCCAGGTAAACCCACAAGCCAATTCTGACTCTCCCAGATTTAACCAGGCCAGGTAGCCACGTGGCCATCTTCAGGGCAGGTTGATTCGTCAAGGTCAAGATATGAAGTAGTTTCTGGATCCCCTGAATCAGGCCGAACTGGTGTGAACTGGCCGGTTTTAAAAGGCTAACTAGATCAAACAACCCTCCACAAAAATGTTTCCCAGCACCGAAAAGCCTTTGACCCAGCCTGGCTTTCTCAATTCTGCTTCACATTGCATAAATGTCTCTTTTGTTGCAGCTATGCTTGATCTTCCTTCCTTCCTTCCTTCCTTCCTTCCTTATCTATCCATCCGTCCGTCCGTCCGTCCGTCTGTCTGTCTGTCTGTCTGTCTAAAAGCGAAATAGACTCACGCATCATCACAAAATCTCCAGCACCGTAAAGCCTACAAACTTGAAATTTGGCACGTATCTTCCTCTTGGCTTCTAGGTGCCCACTAAGAAAGGATTTTTCCAAATGACCATCAGATCATTAGTATTTCCTATATTATTATTATTATTATTATTATTATTATTATTATTATTATTATTATTATTATTATTATTATTATTATTATTATTACGCTCTGATGCTAAGGAGTTTGACTCTCCCTCTCCACCTGAAAAGAAATCTCTTCCAAATGCAAAATGCAAGCAGAGGAGACGAGTTTCAGTTTTAGTTTCACAGCATCAAGCAGCTTTAGTACAGAACAGTTGAGCTAAGCCATGCCCAGGCTCCTTGCTGTCGCCTTCTTGCTCACACAGCAAATACTCTTTCAGTTTCCAAACAGCCCTCAACTCTCACATACTGACAGGAGGCTAGCCAGATGAATACCAATGGATGCTGTTAGGCAGAGGCTGAAGTTTTTCCCTCATATTTTCCTCCCCCAAAACTAACCCCGACCACAAAGTTTCAGAATGAAGCATAATATGTCATCAGGCAAGAGAGCGGGAGACAGTGAATTCTAGTCCTATTTAGGCAGAAAAGCCAGCTGGGTGACTTTGGGCCAATCACCAGGGGACGATGAGTTCTAGTCCTGTCTTAGCCATGAAAACTGGCTGGATGACTTTGGGCCAGTCATTCTCTCTCTGCCCAATCCATGTCACAGGATTGTTATTGTGGAGAAAAATAGGAGAAAAAGATGCGTTGGATAGATCGATCTGCCTACCTACCTACCTGCCTATCATATCTCTCTCATTTCTCTCTCTCTCTACCACCTCTCTCTCTTCTATCTATCTATCTATCTATCTATCTATCTATCTATCTATCTATCTATCTATCATCTCTTATCTATCTACGGTATCTGTCATATCTGTCTATCAGTCTAATCTATCTCTGATATCTATATCATATCATATCTATCTGTCTGTCTATCTATCTGTCTGTCTGTCTGTCTGTCTATCTATCTATCTATCTATCTATCTATCTATCTATCTATCTCTGTCTACCTGCCTATCATATCTCTGTCATTATCTCTATCTCTCTATCATCTCTCTCTCTCATATCTATCATCTTTTATATCTATCTATCTATCTATCTATCTATCTATCTATCTATCTATCTGTCTATCAGATCTGTCTGCCAATCATCTATCAATCTTATCTCTCATATCTATCTATCTATCTATCTATCTATCTATCTATCTATCTATCTATCTATCTATCTATCTATCTATCTATGCAGTTCAGCTTCCTTCGGGTATTATCCCACGTCATTGTAGTGCTTTTAAAATTGTAGCAACGTTTCAGCAGAATCTCATCTGCCATCATCAGGCTTCTGTATGGAGTTTGTATGTGGGTCAGGCTATCACAGCCGTTAGTTTTAAATTTCTATCTATCTATCTATCTATCTATCTATCTATCTATCTATCTATCTATCTATCTATCATCTATCTATCTCTGTCCCTTGAATTATCTATAAAAATAATAAAGGTGGGATATTAGAAATAATTCTTTTTTAAAATTCCTTTTTCAAAGAAAAAAAATGGACACCTATTTGTCTGGGCTGGTGTAAGATCTCCTGCTTTAGCAGAGGGCTGGACTAGAGGACCTTCAAGGCCCCTTTCTAGCCTTGTGATTCTACGAAGGGCAAAGGCACCTGCTGCTGGGTTCAGCTCCTGGAAGACGGTAGGCTGAATTTCCTCTTTCAATAATGTTCTGTTACCATCCAGATCCAGCTGTAGTCAGATAGAAGAGGAACTGCGCTACGTTTCCTGTTCTTCAGGAAATCGGTCAATCATGGGACCACAGGAAATGCCCAGAGACGTGTAAGTTGCAATGTGTGTGTTTCCTTTAGCATAAGATGCTCTTGTGGCCAGTCCAGGCTATTTATTTGTTTGTTTGTTTATTCATTTATTTATTTATTGTCAAGCATGTATGAGAAAACAAATATAAGTATGAACATAACATATAAACATATAAGTATAAACAAGTATAAGTATATACGTGATAAATAAGTACAAATAAATGGGAACAGTAGGACAGGGACGGTATGTACTTGAAAAATGTTAGGATGCAAGAATCAATCTTACAGACTCTGTTTGGGGTTAATTCCTTAGAAACCTGAGCAATGTCATCAGCCGTTAAGGAATTTTAGCACCTCTGAGACAACCGTTTGTGTCCTTAAGAGGCAGGATGTGCCTTTGTCACTCTGAGCGTGTGAAGAGTGATTTTGCTTGCAGGATGAGGATGAAAACTCTGAAATCTTCAGGTTTTCCTGGCAAAGAAGGATTTCTTTTCTAGCCCTTTCTTCCCTCCCACCAAAAGTTCTGCTCTGTCTTCTGCAAACTGCATTTTCAGGTTTAGAAATAAATAAAGGCCACAGTTACACACACACACACACACACACAGCTGAATGAATCAGGAGAAAAACCTCCACTTTTTCAAGAACATTGTCTGTCTATCTCAGCATCTATTAATGACTAATCTATTTCTATTTATCCATTTCTCTATTTTGTTATCTATCTATCTATCTATCTATCTATCTATCTATCTATCTATCTATCTATCTATCTATCTATCTAATCTATCTAATACTATCATCCATCTATCTATCTATCCATCTATCTATCTACCCCATCATTCTGCCTGCCTGCCGTCTATCAGCATCTATCTATTAAGACTAATCTATTTCTATTTATCCATTTTCTCTATTTCATTTTCTATCTATCTATCTGTTTGTCTGTCTATCTATCTATCTATCTATCTATTCCATCCCACCCCGTCTCCATGTGTCTGTCTCTTGTCTGTCTGTCTGTCTGTCTGTTCTATCTTCTATCTATCTATCTATCTATCTATCTATCTATCTATCTATCTATTCTATCGTATACTACTATCTGATTTATATAATCTATCCATCCACCCGTCTCCATCTGTCTGTCTGCTTGTCTGTCTTGTCTGTCTGTCTGTCTGTCTGTCTGTCTGTCTGGTGTCATCTATCTATCTAATCTATCTATCTATCTATCTATCTATCTATTCATCCATTCTGTCTATCCGTCCATCTGTCTATTCTATCCCACCCTGCTCTCGTGCTGTCTGTCTGTCTTCTGTCTGTCTGTCTGGGTCTATCTATCTATTCTATCTATCTATCTATCTATCTATCTATCTTATTCTCATCCATTCTGTCTATCCGTCCATCTGTCTATCTATCCCACCCTGTCTTCTGTCTGTCTGTCTGTCTGTTCTGTCTGTCTGTCTGTCTGTCTATCTATCTATCTATCTAATCTATCTATCTATCTATCTATCTATCTATCTATCTCTCCATTCTGTTGTTGTCGTCGTCCTCCATCTGTTCCATCTGTCTATCTATCCCACCCTGTCTCTGTCTGTCTGCTGTCTGTCTGTCTGTCTGTTCTGTCTGTTCGTCTGTCTGTCGTCTGGTCTATCTATCTATCTAATCTATCTCATTCCATTCTGTGTCTGTCCGTCCATCCGTCTATCTATCCCACCCTGTCTCGTCTGTCTGTCTGTCTGCCTGTTATCTATCTATCTATCTATCTATCTATCTATCTATCTATCTATCTATCTATCTATCTATCTATCTATCTATGTATCCCATCCATTCTCTGTCTGTCCGCCCGTCCATCCGTCTGTCTGTCTGTCTATCTATCTCAGCATCGATCTAGTAATGACTACTCTATCCATTTCTCTCGCTCACCCTCACTCTCTCTCCCTACCTATCCTACAGTGGGTAGAGTCAAAGTCTGGTCATCTGATGGGGTTTTCTCCTTCCAGGTTCCACTGTGTGGGAATCATATTTTTTCTCCTGGGCTTGGGGACTCTTCTTCCATGGAATTTTTTCATCACAGCCATTCCGGTAAGTCCTTCGTTCAGGAGACAGTCCTGGGCCATTGGAGGGATTGAGATGCTCTGCTTTATGTCCTTCTTTTCTCCTTCTGATCCTTGTTTAGTGACGATTACAGGTAGTCCTCGACTCAGGGCCACAATTGAGCCCAATATTTCTGTTGCTAAGCGAGACAGCAGTTAAGTGAGTTTTGCCCCGTTTTACGACCTCTCTTGCCACGGTTGTTAAGTGAATCTCTGCAGCGGATAAGTTAGTTACAGCAGATAAGTTAGTTGTTAAGTGAGTCAGGGTTCCACATCAACTGTGCTTGTCAGAAGAGCACAAAAGGGACACAGTAAAGATCATAAATATGAATCAGTGGTCAAGCCTCTGAATTTTGATCGTGGGGATGCTGCTATGGTCGTAAGTGTGAAATACGGTCCTAAGTCGCTTTTTTCAGAGCCATTGTAATTTTGAATGGTCACTAAACAAACTGTTGTAAGTTGAGCACTACCTGTAGGAATCAGACCAGGAATGGTGGGATGGAAAGGTGTCACTCTTTATATGAAGAATAGGCCAGATTCCATTGAGCGCAGGATTGGGATAGATGGCCTCTTAAGATCCCATCCAATTCAGTCCATTTCCTGACTATTAGGACTCTTTTCCCACCCAATTGCTTCATTTTTTTCCTAATTACATTTGTTTCGTTGGGAGGGGAAGGATGCATCAGGAAGATAAATCAAACTAGGTTTCTTAAAGCCTAGTTAATCCCTGTTACATCCTCGGGGTCCATAGGGGTCTATGGAGCAGCGTGTTCTGACCCAAACCTTGTTCCAAGGAAACCAATACGAAACAGAGGGAACAGCAAAACTTTTTAATGATTCTTTACAAATTCCGTTCCTTCCCGAGTAAAAGTTTTTTTTCAAATTAATTGTCTCTGATAAGAACGAGCCTTCCCAAGGTGGTGCAAGGCTGCCAAGAACACAAGGTAAAGTTACTAAGAAATATTTCAAACACAAAGAGTCTCCAAACACCAACCAAGATATTCCGAACGTCCACAAGGGTTGAGTGGAAAAACTTCTTTGCTTCCTGCAGAGAACTCCGGTTTCTCAGCTGGCTTTTATTGCTTGAGGGAGGGGCCATTGCCTTGCAGCCTTACTCCCTAGTCACCTGTGCTGCTGTAGCTGCTCTTTCCTTCGAGCAGCCCTGTGCGCACACGCACTGGGCACAGGCTCCTCCGGTTCCTCTTCATCACTGCCGCCAGCCTCCACAATCTCCAAAGGCAGCATTTCATCCCTGCATTCCACGCAAGCCCCTCACCCGAGTCCTCGCTTTCCGAGACCTCAGCCTTGGAAACACTTGGACTCTGTGACACATGTGTGTTTCTCATTCTCTCCTGCCAGTATTTCGAGACCAGGCTCATGGTGAACTGCTCTGCCGGAGCAGCTGAGAATCAGACAGCCTCGAACCCCCAACCAGCGTCCGCCTGCAAAGACGAATTCAACTTCAGTAACTGGCTGACCCTCCTTTCTCAGTTGCCTTTGCTGCTTTTCACCTTTCTCAACTCCATCCTCTACCGCTGGTGAGACACGTCTTTCTCTCTCTCTATGTTTGGGTTGCTTTTCTGCCTGTGTTTGACTTACCAGCTGCCTCTTACCCCGTTTCTCTCTTTTGGGCCCGATCGTTCTGCTCAGTGAGAAGGATCCTTGCAGGATCTGATCTGGGTCGGTTTTACAGGGACCGGAGGTTTAACCTTCTCAGCTTTCGGACTGATGCTCCTTAGGGAATTTCTCTCGCAGAATATGTAATTTGGGCTATTCAGTTTATAGTATTTATGGGGTGCCTGTGGTGTGTGGCTTTTTAATTGTTGATAGCTGGCTATTAAGTTGTTGTTTCCTTGTGCTCAGCTCTTAAATACTTGATAAAGGTAATGGTTCCCCTTGCACATCCGTGTTAGTCGTTTCCAGCTCTAGGGGGCACTGTTCATCTCCGTGACAAGGCTGAAGAGCGTCTCCGTGGTCATGTGACTGGCATGACTAAACGCCGAAGGCGCGGGGAAAGCTGTTACCTTCCCACCAAAGGGGTCCCTAGTTTTCTACTTCCATTTGTTTACATGCTTTCAAACTGCTAGGTTGGCAGAAGCTGGGTCAAGTTAGCGGGAGCTCACTCCGTTACGTGGCGCTAGGGCCGTGATGGCGAACCTATGGCATGTGTGCCACAAATGGCATGCAGAGCCATTTGTGCTGGCACGCGAGCCGCAGGCAAACTTACCTCACTGTGCATGCGTGCGCCTCACAACTGATTTTTCAGCTGGTTTGAGGCTTTTTTCATCCTCTCAGAGGCTTGGAAAAAGCCTCTGCAGGATTTGCAGGACGAATAATTCCAGAAGTGTAATTCCAGAAGTGATCAAACGGGCCTATTATTCGTCCTGAAAAGCCTTGCAGAGGCCTCAAATCAGCTGAAAAATCAGCTGTGAGGCACAGTGCAGGTAAGGGGATGGCGGGGGGGATTGCGTATGTATGCACAGGAGACGTTGGGGGTGTATTACATTTTGGGTGCTGACACATGAGTGTGCACGTGCTAATGCGTGTGCAATTTTTGGCACAGGAGCCCAAAAAGTTAGCCACCACTACTCTAGCGATTCGAACCGCCAAACTGCCGAGCTTTCTGATTGACAAGCTCAGCGTCTTAGCCACTGAGCCAACATGTCCCTATAAGGACTTGATAAGCTGACGGTAAAAACCAACCACTCTTGTTTACTGGCGAAGGGCCTGTTTGCCAGGTTTCAATTCTTTCTCTGGCTGTTTTTGTCCCGGTTCAGCCAACAATCTAAGTTGCCGCAAAATGGTATGTATGTCCTTCATCTTGCAAGGGCCTTGCTTGCAAGCCTGGAAGGGTTTGAAGGGAAGGGAAGGGACAGGGCTGACTCACAACTCCCAGATTTGTTGTCATGGCGAATATAGGAGGATGAAGGTGAGTCGGATAATGATGATTGCGTTATTTGTAAAAAATTAAAAAGGTGGGATAGAAATAAATAAATATCTTCATGCCTTCCTTTTTCCCAGCAGGGAGATGTCTGTAAGCCAGCACTAACTTTCCGGCTATTCACATGTCCTTTTTTTCCTCCTTTCCAAAGCATTTCGGACAAAGTACGCATTTTGGGCAGTTTGGCAGGAATCCTGTTCCTCTTTGTGCTAACCACCATCTTGGTTAAGGTGATGATGTCACCGCAGAGTTTCTTCTCCATCACCATGGCAAGCGTCTGGTTCATTAACTGTGAGTTGGCGCTGGTTCATTCCTCTGTAGAACTGATTATGTTACCTAGCTGGGTCATGAAAAGTCTGCAAGAAAACCCCCAAGCACAGAAAAACACACCAAGGACTCCCTAATTCAGGGATCTCCAAACTTGGCAACTTTAAGACTTGTGGACTTCAATTCCCAGAATTCTCTAGCCAGCATAGCTGAGGAATTCTGGGAGTTGAAGTCCACAAGTCTTAAAGTTGCCAAGTTTGGAGATCTTTGCTCTAATTCCTCTTGGTTACATCTGAGATTTTGANCCCCCCCCCCCCCAAAAAAAAAAAAACTCTTGGCAAGCTACCTCGCAGGGTTGTGAGCTTGAGGACCAAGCAGGAGACAATACATCCATGATGGCAAACCTGGGGCTTGCATGCCATTTGTGCTGGCACGCCAGCCCCTTACCTCACTGTGCGTGCACACACCTCCCAGCTGATTTTCGGACCTTTTTCGGCCTGCCAGAGACTTGAGGCAAGCCTATGCAGGCTTTGCAGGCTGAAAAATAGGCCCATTTCATCACTTCCTCTTTTTCCGGAAATACCGGAAGTGACAACGGGCTCATTTTTCAGCCTGCAAAGCCTGCAGAGGCTTCCTCAAGCCTCTGGCAGGCCGGAAAAGGACTTGAATGGGCCAAAAATCAGCTAGGAGTCACAGTGCAGGTAAGGGGGGGGTAATTGCGTGCACATGTGCAGGGGGCGGGGGACCGCATGCATTGCCTTCTGGGTGCTGGCACATAAGCATGTGTGCATAAGTGCGCGCACAATTTTTTGGCACAGGAGCCCCAAAAAGTTAGCCACCCTTGCCCTACACCATTTCTGACAGATGGGAGTGCAATCTCTTCTTGAAAGCTGCAAGTGATGGCGCTCCCACAACTTCCAAAGGCAACTTCTGATCCCTGGGTGGATTGTTCTCACTGTCAGAAAGCTTCTCCTTATTTCCAGGTTGAACGGTCACTAAATGAACTGTTTTAAGTCGAAGACCAAATGGACACGGAACAGTCTCGTTCTTGACTTTGTCTTCCTTCATTCTCCTCAGCCTTTTGTGCCGTCCTGCAAGGGAGTCTTTTCGGCCTGCTGGGGTCTTTCCCACAAAGATACAGCACCCTTTTTCTCAGCGGTCAAGGAATGGCGGGAATGTTTGCGGCCATCGCCATGTTGCTTTCCTTGGCCAGTGAGTATCGGTGTGTGTGTGTGTGTGTAGTGTGTCTGAAAAGCACCTCATTTGAAAGAGCCAGGGAAGATCTTTCAATGGGTAGAGAAGAGAACAGTCTGCCAATTGGGTGGAGGGACTGAAAATATCCCCAAAGAAATATCCAAATAGAAAATTTTTTTGGTCTGGGGAACTATTTGCCACAAGGAGGAAGAAGGAAACCTGGGTCATATTATCATATGTAGGTTAGAGAAAAAACATGAAAGCTAGAAATATCTAATAGATTAGTGAAATAAGGAAAACATCTTAATAGAATTAAACATGGTAAGAAGAGAGTGGTTATCATGATAGATATATATACTAATAATAAGTGAAGATCTAAACGTTATTGTTAGCGTGTGAGAGATATGCATATTAATAATAAGATAACAATGGAGAACTGATATCAAAGTAATGAATACGGTAGTAATTTTGATTATTCTTGCACAATAAATCTGTACCCAGACAACACACCGTTAAATGGAAGATGAATTGTTTGTACTTATAAAAAAATAAAAAAAAACTTTTATAAAAAAGAAGAAGGAGGAAGAAGGATCTCCTCTGGCTCAGGGGTTTAAGGTTGGCTTAGCCAACTGTTGAGAACATCGTGATTGTGTCCTGTGACTGAAGAATTGCAAAACCTTGGATTTCTCTGCCAAAACACCATTTTCTCTTCTCTTTAGGTGGCTTGGATCAACTGTCTTCTGCCCTGATCTATTTCGTTACCCCCTGTGTTGGGACCTTCGTTTCTATTGCCTGTTATCTCTTGCTGCCCCATCAGGTAAGATCCTTAGAATGGAATAGAATAGAATAAGGAATAGAATAGAATAGAATGGAATAAGGAATAGAATAGAATAAGGAATAGAATAGAATAGAATAAGGAATAGAATAGAATAGAATGGAATAAGGAATAGAATAGATTAGAATAAGGAAAAGAATGGAATAGAATAGAATAAGGAATAGAATAGAATAAGGAAAAGAATAGAATAGAACAGAATAGAATAGAACATGTTGGGATGAAGAATAGAACAGAATAGAATAGACTAGAATAGTCTATAAGGAATACAATAGAATAAGGAATAGAACAGAATATGAATAGAATAAATATTGGAATGGAATAGAATAGAATAGAATAGAATACTTTATTGGCCAAGTATTATTGGACACACAAGGGATTTGTCTTGGTGCAAATGGTCTCAGTGTACATAAAAGAAAAGAGACATTCATCAAGAATCATAAAGTACAAACTTCATGATAGTCATAGGGTACAATAAACAATAAGCTTTTTCCTCTTAACAGAATAATAGAGTCTGAAGGGACCTTGGAGGACTTCTAATCCAACCCCCTGTTCAACCAGGAGACACTACATGATTTCAGACCAAATGCCTGTCCAATCTCTTTTTAAAATCCTCCAGTGATAGCGCACCCACAACTTCTGGTGGCAAGTTGTTCCACTGGTTAATTGTTCTCACTGTTAGAAAATTTATCCTCATGTATTTCTCTCTCTTGATAAGTTTTCATTCATTGTTTCTCGTCCTGCCTTCAAGTACTTTGGAGAATAAGTTGACCCCCCTCTTCTTTGGGGCAGCCCCCCCAAATATCGGAATACTGTTCTGTCTTCCCTGTTCTTTCTTTTCATTAAAGTAGACATACCTAGTGTCAACTCATAAAATATTTCTATGGTCTTTTTAGAGTTTCCAACAGAAAGGGAGGGGGGAGCAAAGCAGCCGCTTGCAAAACTGAAAGTGCATTCCATAAATGTTTTCAAAGATAGTAACTAGGTGACTGAAGTTTCTTCCAGGCAAAATTCGAACTGGAGAGCATGATTGAGAATTTTGGCTATGGATGTGTCCCATTGGAGAATATGAATTACGATACACCCAGGGGGTGGGGGGAAAATCAGGGTCAAGGGTGACAATGAATTATACGTCTCAGAGTCGGCTACACCCAGGCAATGCTGGACCTTTTAACTCCCAATAAATCCTTTTGAAGTTTTGGAAGTTTGGCTCGAGACTCAGGATTTAAATGGGGTTAAGTGGTGGAATCCTGACATCCAGTTCCTGCAATTCTTTTTCATATGTTTTAGCCTCCATCCCCCTAATCATCTTAGTTGCTCTTCTCTGCACGCTTTCCAGAGTCTCAACATCTTATTTATATTGTGGCGACCAAAACTGGGGGCAGTATTCCAACTACAGCGTTAACCACGGCCTTATAAAGCAGTTATAAAATTCCCCTGGTTCTCTAGGGAAATTTTTCAAGTTGTAAGTCTGTTCTCAAGCTCCAGGATTTCCTGGTGGTGCTCCATCCAGCAAGAACCTTAGCTTAGCTTCTTGAGAACCTGATTTTGATCTGGAGCTCCCAGCAAACCAGGTGACCGTTGAGAGACTATTAACTCTTCTTTCTGTGCAGACCTTCACTCGTTACTATCTGGAGAAAAGACCACCAGGAGATTCGGGATGTGAATTGGAGACGAAGGCAGGCCTCCTTTCACTAGGTGGGATATTTGAATTATTATTATTTTTTTAAATGGGGAGAATGGAAAAGTTGTCAAAAATCGAACCACTCCTGGTGGTGGAGGGAGATATTTCATGCTCTTTTAATGTTTTGGTCCTGCAAGCCTGCTTGATCTCCAAATCAGTCTTTCCCCAGTCTGCTGATCTTCCCTTGCTGGACTCAGAATTCTGGGAAATGAAGTCCAAAAGACAAATGGGCTGATCTAAGAGAATTTGATTGTTTCTCCCCGCACTCCCAGTATCCAAAATCTAACATCAGATATGGGTTGAAAGCTGAAAGCAATGTTTCTCAACCTTGGCAATTTTAATAAAGGCGGGCTTCATCTCCCAGAATTCCTCAGCCAGCTTGGTTTAAAATAAATTTCCCAGAATTCTCCAGCCAGCATGCTCCATAATGGATGAACTTCAATTCCCAGAATTCCCCAGGCAGCATGCTTTATTCTGGGACTTCAACTCCCAGAATTCCCCATTGGGAAAGCCAGATTCACTTAATAACTGTGTGACTAACTTAACAACTGCAGTGATTCATTTAGCAACTGTGGCAGGAAAAATCATAAGATGGGGCAAAATTCCCTTGTCTCACTTAGCAGCAGAAATATTGGGCTTGATATTGGTTGTATGTTGAGCACTACCTGTATACCTACCTGTATACTGGCAACGTTTCAGAAAACCTCCACTCCAACAAATAACATACATTTAATATAATAAATAAATAAAACAAACAAATAAAAATACATTTTTGAGCCTGATCTAAAAGCCTGCTTTATTATTATTTATCAATGTTAAAACTAGAAGAAAAAGAGAGAAAATTAAACAATAGAGACAAAATATTTTATTTCTGCTTTCCCCTTTGTTGTCCTGCAGCCTGTTTGCAGAACCTGGCTTAAATCTTTTGAATTAATCCAAATTTGGCTAGGGCGTTTCTCCTTGAACTGCTGTGATGGCAGGGAGGTACAATCTCATCCCCAGGGAATGAAAGTATGACTTGTATTCCAATTCTGCTTCTGAAGCCTAATTTTGAACGCTGTGTAAAGGCAAAACTATTAAGTACACAGAGAATAAGTATGAATCATCAACCTTTTAGAACATAAATTATATTAGAATTGGGCCATAGCCATTTTGGCATTTGTGTCATCATCTCCCCCCCCCCCNCCCCCAAAAAAAAAAAAAAAACATTCCAGCAATCATCACCAGCCCAAACAAGTAAAATTCCAGAGTTATAAATACATTTTGGGTGGGGTGAGAGAGGCGTAGATTTGGAATCAAGCCTAAGGAGAAAGTCCTTTGATTTCACTTAAAGTTAGTGCTCAATTTACAACCCCTGTTGGAAGCAGAATTTCCTTGACCAAGCAAAACGATTGATAAGTGAATCCCCTCCACCCCAATTTTATGACTATCTTTGCCACGGTTGTTAAGCAGATCAGTGCAGTAAGTGAATCACAGGGTCATCGAACAAATTTGACTCCCTTTCTACCCCCTCCTCTTTCCTTCTCAGAAGGTTGCAAATGGCGATTAGGTGACCACTGGACCGTTATAAGTATGAGTAAGTTGCCCCTTAAAATGGAAGATGAACAGCTGAATGAAACAATGATAGTATGGGCAAAATAATTTGGAGATACTATAGGATGAGATAAATGGCAAAAACTTTTGAGACAGACATTACAAATTGACAATTCAATTCAGTTGTCAATTTGTAATTTCTGTCCCAAAGTTTTTGCCATTTATCTCATCCTATAGTATATCTTTATTCTTTATTGCTATTGTATGTATGTACACAGTATACACACAATGAAATTCTCATAACACCCAGACACCAGACCCAACACACACACACATGACAATCTCCAAATACCCACCCATTCCACCTGCCAAAGTTGCCTGCCCCCTAAAAACACACAACAGACCAAGCAATACTGTCCAATAGCTCACTGTGGGATTTGTTTTATCGATGGTTAGAATTATGGGAAATTATGATTATGTATAAGTAAACTGACCCAGATAAAACACTGTTGATCAAGCACTTATGTACACTAAAGAAAAACGTATAAATAAAATATACAAAATAAATAAATGAGAGCTAGTCTGAATTTTGATCATGTGGCTATGGGAATGCTACCATGGTCGTAAGTGTGAAAAACGGTCATAAGTCACTTGTTTCAGTGTCGAGGGCTACCTGTAGCTTTAAAAAGTTGCAAACGTCATTTGATTTCAATGGGCGCCCTTTTGTGTCTCTTCAGAGAATGGCTCCGCTCTTGTGGCAGACAGTTCCAAAGGAGAATCGCTCAATGTGAAGAACGGGAATGCCGTGGTCCTGGAGAAGTATGACTCGGCTTGCCCACCAGATATCATGAATGGAGGGAGTGAGGTGGGCAGGGTTGCCCCCGACCCCTCCCTTTTCAGTGTGCTCAAGAAGGTAAGAACCATTTGTTTTATCAATGGTTAGATAATCATCATCCTCGACTCCATAATCTCTTGAGGGGTAGAGTCTGGGCAACTGAATGGAGCTAGCAGAGCATTTTACTGGCTGGATGCCCTTCCTGTCTCCAGAGTGGAGTTTTGTTCAGCAGATATATTGTCTGCTCATTGTGCCCAGAGAAAGAAATATTTGCCTCTACCTAGGATCGAACTCACAGCCTTCTGATGGAAAGGCCAGAGTTCCTTGTCTAGGCCACCGCACCACTCAAACCCCAATGGTTAGATAATAAAAGCAGAAATTAGAAGTTGGAAGAATACTATTATGTATATAAGCAAAGAATATTATTATCGCTATTATTATGTATATGTAAAATGACCCAGACAGTATACTGTTTATTAAATATCTATATGTGTTAAAGAAAAATGTATATTTTTTTTTAAAAAAAGAAGAAGGTAAGAACCATTGCTTATAGAAAGCATAAGTTCCTGTTTCAATTCCTGGTAAATAGGGGAAAAAAGAAAATGATTAGGCAACAGATAAACCGGTCTTCTGCAAAAAATATTTTAGGAATAGGCCTTCTTAAGCAAGAAGACGTAATTGCTTATCTTTCCTTTCTTTCGAAAAGTTGATTTCAAAAAGCCCTCGCAGTTTGGGCTGCATGAAGAGAGAGAAATAGCATCAAGATCACAGGAAGTGATATTAATGCTTAATACCACGTCCCTGAGGTCACATTTGAAAATAGTGCATCCATTTCTGCTCACCGTGATAGAAAAAGAAAGGGATGTTCAGAACTTAGAAAGAGTGCAGAGAAGAGCAACAAAGATTATTAGGTGCCCCCAAAGAAGATACCAAATAGTTTTTTAACATGGGATTTGTTCTATCAATGGTTAGATTATAGAGGTAGAAGTTAGAAGTGAAAAGATTATTAATATGTATAAATAAACAATATTGCTACTACTATTACTATGTACTGTATAAGTAAATTGATCCATTGCTTACTAAGCACCAATGTAAAAGAAAAATGTATAAATAATATTAAGTCCATCCATTTTAAAGCATAATAGCTGGGGAATTCTGGGAATTAAAGTCCACCCATCTTAAAGCAAGCTGGTTGAGAAATTCTGTGAGTTGAAGCTGTTAAACATGTTAAAGTCGACAAGGTTGAGAAATAGTGGTTTGGATTAAATGTTCCTTAGTCACATGTCTGCTATTTCCATCATTTTTTGTTGGTTTCTGGCCTTCTTGGTGAGTTTCTGCCAAAAAAAAAAAAATGCCGATTGGAATGAATGACTGCTACATTCATTGAACAACTGACGCAGAATAAGTCAGAAAGTTGGGTTGATCACATGGGTACCTCAGCTTATGACTTTCATGCCTTATGACGGATACTCCAGGCTCCCTTGTGGTCATAATTCAAGGACTGCCTTTAAACAGAGACTCAGTTGGCTCTCGAATCGTGCTCCACTTTATGCTGGTTGAAGGGAGACAGAGTAACCCAGATATTGAATGTGGTTTGTGTCAGATCCCTTCTGCTTTCCCACTTCAGATTTGGCTGCTGGCCCTCTCCATTGTGATGGACTTCTCTATTACCCTCTCGGTGTTTCCGGCCATTACCACGAGAATTGTCAGCTCCTTTCAGGATGTGTCTTGGCGTGAGTGATGGGTCATTTAATTACAGGGCAGGAAGGGGCAGGGCTGGTCGGCATTGGCTGGAGCTGGCTTGAGGGGCAAGAGGGGGATTTGTAGAAGGGGGATCCACTCCTCAACGCCTCTCCAAGTTGATAATCAGCTGATGGGAAAGAGCCAGCCAAGGGGAGGTCTTGAGCATGGTGGCTTTCTTGCAGATGTTTCATGACCCAACTAAGTAATGTCATCCATCTTAGAAGAGAGTGGAGGAAGAAGAATATTGGTTCTTGGTACTATCTGAGCACAGTTTTCTTGCAGATATCAATATCAGTGCTGAAAGGGAGTGGGGTTTAGAGAGAGGAGGAGGATAACAAAATAACAAAGTTGGAAGGTCTGCTCGTTGAACCCTTGCTCAGACCCTATAACATTTGAGATGAAGGGCTGTCCAGTCTCTTCTTAAAAGCCTCCAGTGATGGAGCACCCATAATTTCTGGAGGCAAGCTGTTCCACTGGTCAGTTGTTCTAACTGTCAGGAAATTTCTCCTTACTCTGGGGTCCTGGGTGCTGTCTGACCTGGGTTGTTTCTTTGCAGACCTTTCATGACCCCACTAGGTAACATCTTCAGCACCAATAGGAAGTGGGGTTTGCTTTTTAAAAAATATTCTAGTGGCTTTCCCACTGGCTTTCCCAGTGGCTTCAGCATTGTTGAGGTCTTGGTGGTTCCTCAGTTGGGCTGTTTACTGAAAGCGGTCTCTGTCTGGAACTTGGAGGGCTGAGTTAACTTGACTCGGGACACGGTCTAACCAGGAATGGGTTTCAAAAATCCCAGCAACCGGTTCTCTGCTGAGTGGGCATGTCCTACCAGAACTTCCGGTCAGGCCGTTTTCCACTTTCCCCAGAGTCCGGAGGCTTCCTTCGGGCCTCTGGGAGGGCAAAAACGGCCTGCCCCGGGCTGCGGAGGGCCTCCAGAAACAGGCTTGTTTCCAGATTTTTGGAACTTCCGGTTTGGCCCATTTTTCACCCTCCCGGAGCCTCCGCGTGGACCCTGCACTTTTGCCAGGTCGGGTGAGCGGTGCCAGCCGGTCGGTTCAACGATCAGTCCAGTGAACCAAATGTAAATTTAAGATCTGGGTTGCTCAAACCGGGTCGAACCGGCTGAATCCCACCCCTGGGTCTTAACTCTTCTGTGGGTCTCCCCATCTTCTCTCCTCTCCCTTAGAGAAGTTCTTCACTCCCGTTTGCTGCTTCCTTCTCTTCAACGTCATGGACTGGTTGGGGCGGAGTTCCACTTCCTACTTCCTCTGGGTGAGCAATTGGTGGCAGAAGTGGGATGTCAACTCGTAAGGCATTCCTGGCCTGCTCTCGAGTTGCCATAGGCAGGAGGGAGGGAGAACTGATGGAGCAGCTGTGTCCAGAAGCACATTCCATGCATACCTTTCTCCAGATGGTATCGCAGGTTACCAGAGCCAGCTGTTTTCCACAGCTCAGGAAAGTGCTTCTCAGTTGGAGAATGTGATTTATGACACCCTGGGAGGAGGGGGGAAATAGGATCATAGGTGAGCAGTAACTTACGTAGGGCAGAGCCTGACTGCTCTTGGGAAAAGTGCCGACATGTTGCTTCTAATAAATAATTGGATTTCTTTTGAAACTTGGCTCGAGGCTCATGAATTAATTAGATTAGATTAGATTAGATTCAACTTTATTGTCATTTCCATAAATACAGGCAACAAAATACAGTTAGTATTTTGTGCAAGACAACAGTAAAATATAAATATATGTATGCAAATATGCAAGGCATCTATGAATATGTCAGTGGAAAACACAACAAAAGGCATGTACACGAGCACACAAGGATAAGTGTGACTGCACATATATGAACGTATACAACTGTACAAAATGTTTATGGGCACACTGAATATAAGTACAAATGCACAGAGAATTATACAAAATACATCATATATTATCAAGGGAAGCATCCGCATAAGTGTGGGGACAAACAACCCGAGGAGTTCAGCAAGGAAACCACTGTGTGGTAAAAGCTGTTCCCCAGCCTGCTGGTCTTAGACTGCCGGCACCTGAACCTCCTTCCCAGATGGAAGAAGAGTGAAGAGTTTGTGGGCTGGATGGAAGGGGTCCTTCTGGATGCTGTGCAGACATCATTTCCTCTGAATGTCCACACTGGCAGGGAGGGGAATCCCTATAATGCGTTGGGTGGTGTTCACCACCCTCTGTAATGCCTTTTTTTCTTTTATAATTAGGGCGTCCATCGGAACCCTGACACACAGGGGAAGATCAGACATCATGAATTGGGGTAGGGTGGGGAGATCAAGGGCAGCCCTACAGATATTCCTCAACTTACAACTGTTTGTTTAGTGTCCGTTCAAAGTTACAACGGCACCGAAACAAGTGACTTAGGAGTGTTTTTCTTACACTTACAACCATTTCAGCACCCCCATAATCACATGATCAAAGTTCAGATGCTTAGCAACCTACCTCACAGGGTTGTTGTTGTTGAGGGGAAAATAGGAGGAGGAAGCTGTATCGGATATGTTTGCTGTCCTGAGTTATTCGCAAATATAATAAAGGTGGGATACAAATAAATAAAAACGTGTTTTATTTACAAGTTCTGTTGAAATGTGGTTTTTCTCTCGCCAGCCACAGAAGCACATTCGGCTCCTTCCCGTCGCAGTGGGACTCCGAGTCTTCCTCATCCCCTTGTTTCTCTTCTGCAACATCCAGAAGCAGACCGAGTGGCTTGTACTCTTCCGCCACGATGCCTGGTTTGTTGTCCTGATGGTGGTTTTTTCTCTCTCCAATGGCTACTTCGTCTCCCTCACCATGTGCCTGGCTCCTAAGTGAGTAGGATAAGAGAGGTCCAACTTAAAACTAAAGAGAAATTTCCTGACAGAATAATTAACTCGGGAACTACTTGCCACCAGAAGTTGTGGCTTTTAAAAAAAGATTGAACAGCCATTTGTCTGGAATTGTATGGAGCAGTGTTTGTCAACCTTGGCAGCTTTCAGATAGTTGGACTTCAACTCCCAAAATTCCCCAGCCAGCAAGCTGGCTGAGGAACTCTGGGAGTTGAAGTCCAAGTTGCCAAGGTTGAAGATCCCTGCTCCAGAATGAGGTCCCGTCCCGTCCCCGTCCCCCCCGAAGTTTTGCATGGCTCTGATCTCAAAGATGTTCCAGAAAACTTTAAAAACGTGGCTTTTGGATGAGGTACAGAGGAGTCCCCAGTTGTGATGTTTTGTGTTTGCTTTGTTGTGATTACAGAGTAGTCCTTGACTTATAACAGCAGTTGGGATTGGGATTTCTGTCACTAAGCAATATGGTTAATTTAGTATAAATATAAAGCTTAGTGTATCTCTCAGTGATGGCAATCACTGCAGTTCCAGTTGCCTTTTTTAACCGAATCACATGTTAGTGAGTTGATTTCCTGCTGGCTTCCCATGGTCAAGTGAATGGGGAAACCGGCAGGAAATGGCAAGTTCTAGGTCTGAGTTGCCTGGCATAAGTTGGAGTTAGGTAGAGGAAGGGAAAGAAGAAAGGGAAGGAAGGAAGGAAAGGAAGGAAAGAAAGGATAGAGAAGAAAGGGAATAAGGGATGGAAGAAAGAAAAAGAAGGAAGAAAAAGATGGGGGGAGGGAAGGAAGGAAGAAAAAGGGAGGAAGGGAGGAAGAAAAGGAAGAAAAAGATGGAGGGAGGGAAGGAAGGAAGAAAAAGGAAAGGAAAGAAAAAGATAGAAAAGGAAGAAAAAGATGGGAAGGAAGGAAGGAAGGAAGAAAAAGGGGGGGATGAAGGAAGGAAGAAAAAGGTAGGAAGGAAAGGAGGGAGGGATGGAGGAAAAGTTAGAGAAGAAGGAAAAGGGGAAGGAAAAGAGGAAGGAAGGAAGGAAGGAAGGAAGGAAGAAAAAGATAGAAGAAAGAAAAAGGGAGGGAAGGAAGGAAGAAAAAGGGAGGGATGAAGGAAGGAAGAAAAAGATAGAGGAAAGAAAAAGAGGGAGGGAAGGAAGGAAGAAAAAGGGATGGATGAAGGAAGGAAGAAAAAGATAGAAGAAAGAAAAGGAAGGAAGGACAGAAGGATTGACTGACTTCTGTGACCTTCACGTTTGGACATTCCTTCTCTCTTCCAGGCAGGTCCAGCCGGAAGAGAGTGAGCTGGCGGGGGCCGTCATGACGTTTTTCCTGGCCTTGGGACTTTCCTGTGGGGCTGCCTTCTCCTTCCTCCTCAAATTGCTCCTTTGATGGCCTCCCTCCTGCCCCTCAACAGCATCAAGATTGACTCAGCCTCTCTTGAAGGCTTCAAGGCCAACGATTTTCCTCCAAGCCCCCCTCTCTTACGGCAGCTAAAGAAACCTCCCTCNTCCAAGCCCCCCTCTCTTACGGCAGCTAAAGAAACCTCCCTCCGCCATGAGGACACACTGAATTGATTGGACCCTTTCTCCAAGGTCTCCCTCCCCCCCCTTTTTTTTTAATTTTTTATTTTTTACACACACACACATTTAACGAATGCAACATTCTGCTTTTTCTGCAGACATCTGAATGTATTGGGAAAGATTCTGGATTTTTGCAGCTGGCATTTCTGCAAACTTTGGAGGTCACCTCATCGGGCAGCTCCTCATGTGATGGAAAGTGTGATATATTTTTTTCCCCCTCTGCTCCATTTTTTTTTTAATCACTTATTATTTTGTGATGCACAATGGCTAGAGTTGGTTGAATAACATGGATGGAGGGCCTATGGAAGAGGTGGGGAAATACTTTGGGATGTTTTTTAGTTTCAAAGCAATCCACATTCTCTCGTTTCCTCCCTTGTTGGGGTCATTTTGGCACCCTGGAATGTATTGCCAGACCTTACAGGACTAGTAACTTGGATGACAAAAAGGGACCGAGTTGGGAAACAGCTCTCAATTTTTCTAGGAAGGAAGGGGAGAATTAATAATTGTGAGAACTCCTTAAATTAGTCTCAAACTGCTGGGGATCCAGAAGATATTAGATACTTTGGGGCAGAGCTAATTCTGCATGTACGGTTCTCCCAACATTGCAGACTGGGCTGAAACAAGTTTGATAAAAAGGGTGAAAAAATTTCCTAGGTGAATCGAAAATAAAGAAAGAGGCTGCAAAATAAGTTGGAGAGGCATCTTGGGATAAAGAACAGGGCTGGATCCTGGGATAACATTTCGGAGTTCAGGAGAGGGCTATGCAGGGTAGCACTGATCCGATTTCATTTGGCATTTGAATAAAAATAGAACACAGATGGTGTTCACAAGTCTAAATGTAAACTGGTTCATCTGAATTAGAAAAGGAACTACCTCTCATTCATTCCACTTAGCGAGATTGCTGCTTTTTTCAACGAAAGCTGCTTTTTCTGGGAGGGGGGGCAAAGTGAGAAAACCATCCGTATAAAGCCATACCTGTACTATATTATCAGGTCAAGGGAAGGTTTAAGCCATGGGTGTCCAACCTTGGTAACTTTGAAGACCTGTGGACTTCAGCTCCCAGAATGCTCTGTGTTGGCTGAGAGGCATTCTGGAAGTTGAAGTCCACAGGTTTTTAAAGTTGCAAGATTGGACCAGTCCTGGTTTAAACGATAATTTCCTCCGGGAAAAATATACTGCCTAAATTTTGCCCTAGTAGCAGTTTGTGATTAAGTTTAGATCAATCTTGTCTAAGTCCTTGTGTTTTAGCTGTGCGGGAACTGCAACTCCCAGAATCCCCTTGTCCTTAGGCAGATTGGCTAAGAATTCTGGGAAGTACCGTCCCAACATGGCTAGAAAAGATCCCTTAGAGGAGGCAGTAGATTCCTTTACAGGGAAAGGTTGGGATCTTAGAGGTCTTCCAGATTTAGAACCATAGCCTCTTCATCGTTGTGATATTGAATGTATCCTAATTTCTATTATGGCCGAATAATGGTTGGATGGCTCCAAAAATGGCAAAAATCACAACCAGGGAAGTGACCTTTGTCTTTTCCCGTTTTGAACAGATCTAGTAAGTGAGCCAGCTTAAATCAGGACAAAAATGTAAAAGCTTGTGTCTTTGTGTTTTCAAAAGGGGATTATATTTATATATACATTATATATATATATACATATACATACATATATATATATAATTATTTTGCTGTTATCTCGGGGAGTGGATATGGCGGACATATTGCGTGCTTTCTAATAAATTTTTTTTTGAAGTGTCTTGTTTTTATTAACACCCCAGAAAAATGAGGGTGAAGCATCTCCAATTGCAGAGATTAAAGAGATTGTCCCGAACAAGAATGGTTTGTCGAAATTGGTCTGGTGATTGGGTACTTTTCTCAAAAAAATCCACAGAAACCAGCTACTGTACAGCTGAAAAATTACAGAACAAACATTGTGTGCCAGTTGTACAAAGAGGATATTGTGAAAACTTGGGAAACTGGGTTGTGTAAAGCTGTGGTTAATCATGGATTTCTGAATAGAATCAGTGTCTTCCTCAACTTTGGACATCACTTGGAGAGCTATTTCCACCAGAGAAAATGCTTGAAAATTTCCCCTCTCCAGTTGCGCAGCCTTAAGATTTGTCTGAAAAAGCAAATTGACCAATAAACAAAATATGGATGAAAAGACTGGTTTGTTTTTAAGATTATGACACATCATGCATCGTTTCTTCCACTGAATGTATAGTAGTTCAGTAAAATTTTCCCTGCACATAAAAGTTTGTAAATCTCCTTTTTAGGAGCTAAAAGACACTACCAGCATGAAATATATGCTGGTATCTTTTTCGGATTCTATGACTATCACTAAGTGTTGTGTCTTATGATTTACGATGAATGTATTTTTATGATAACTATAATTGTGATTTATCCCTTGTAGCTTTTATGTGCACTGAGAGCTTATAAACCGAAGACAAATTCCTTGTGTGTCCAATCACAATGGATCTGTTCTGATCCATGCTATTCTATTCTAATTCTGAATCCTGTTCTGTTCTATTCCTAATTCTATTCCTGTTCTCTGCTCTGTTCTATTCTATTCCTCTATTTTCTATTCTATTCCTCTAATTCTATTCTCTATTCTATTCCTCTATTTCTATTCTATTCCCTATTCTGTTCTATTTTCTATATTTTCTATTCTAATTCTATTATATTCTGTTTTTGTTGTCTGGCTTAGCAATGCAAATTATAGTTGTAAATCAAGGAATACAGGTCGTCCTTGACTTACAACCATAAATTGTGACCTACCGTTGCTAAGTGAGGTGGTTGTGAGGCAATTGTTTTTTATTTATAAAGTTGATTTGCCACCCATCTTGTCACAAAGTTAAGGTGAATCACATGGTTGGTAATTGAATCTGGCTTCCCCAGTTGACTTTTGTCAGAAACCAGCTAGGAAAGTCACAAATGATGATCACCAGACCTGCAACCATCATAAAGACACAAACAGCCCAGACGTCTGTCAGGAGGAGGCTGTGACGGTCTTAAGTGCAAATCCTTTTTTTTTCCAGGGCTGATGTACCTTTGGACAATCCCTAAACCACCCCGTTGTAAATCAAGGACTACCTGGATTGTCCCACGGACGTTTTAAAGATCCTAAAATTGCAATTCCGAGGCAGTTCAACGTTTGACCGCTGAATTATTCTGTATTTGGGGTTTATGCAATCCAGGGAATTGGAAGTTGGCCTAGGAGAATTTGCAGAACCAAAAAACAAACACATTTTGCTTGATTTCCCAACAAATATATTTACTGCATGGATTGGGGGGGGGGGGGNGGGGGGGGGGGGGTTGTTTGTCCTGCAGCAGCCGAGACCCCCTCCACCTCGGCTTGCTCCTTGGCAAAGGGCTCCACTTCCTGTTGGGCATGATGGGTTTTGCAAATGTCAGCACACCTGCTGAATTGCATCTGTAATTCGGAGCCCCTCTTAAAATGCAGGAAGTCTTCTGCTCCCATCAATTTTGGGGTGGAGAGCCAGGAATGCACCCCAAAAGAGACAAGATGGCCCTGGAGAATGGAAGGGGATCTTCTTCCCCGCACTTTCTCCGTTTTAAACCTCCTTTTCCTGCGGGTTGCACAACAGAATGCAAAATCACTTAATTTTAGAGGGGGGGGGGAGCGTCCAAAACGGTAGCGACGAGGGTGGGATTCGAACCCACGCGTGCAGAGCACAATGGATTAGCAGTCCATCGCCTTAACCACTCGGCCACCTCGTCTCACGGAAAACGGCTTGTTCACTACCTGGTCTATGCTTGCTTTGCAAACCGGGATTAAGAAACAAGCCTTTCTGCAAAGAAATACAATCGAAGGTTGGGGGGTTTTTTCCTGTTTTCGCGCCCCCTTATTCCTACCACACACACACACACCCTTTCTGGTCCTTGCAGTCCTCCCGTTGCAAACCCTCTCGGGCCTCTCCTCCCCAATGCAAATAACCCTGGAGAGGGGGGGGGTCAGTAAAGCCCACCCACTCCCTCCCGCGCATGCAAAAGGCACGCGAGGCAAAGCGGGCGGGTCATCGGGCCCAAGGCAACGGCGGGCGCTGCAAAAGCAAACAAGGGCGAGGGGGTTCGGTTGTTCGGGGGTGGGGGCTGCAGAGGCTGCTTTTTATGCTTGCACTGCCTCCTCCTGCTGAGCAGGGGGCGCTGGAGGGAGCCTCTTGGCGAGCAAGACCCCCCCTTCCCTTTCGCCTTCNCGCCCCCCCCCCCTCCACTTTCTGTTTGCAGGTTGGCACTTTGGGAAGCTATTGCAACGTTTTGCTCGCGCGGCGTTTTGCAACAGAGGGAAAGGGCGCCACGGGGAGAGCCGACGGGCCAAGCTTGAGCCCCGGTCCGGCTCCCCCTTTCGGCCCCGCCCATGACCTGCTCCTGCTTCCAGGCGCTCATCCTGGCGCTGGGACTGGTGGCCGGCTTGCAACTGCTTTATTTGGCTCTGCTCTCTGGGTGGCACGGGCAGGAGCAGCGGTCTCGCTACGCCCAGCTTTTCCAGGCGCGCCATGCCTTGCCAAGCCACGGGCACAAGCAGAGGCTCAAGCCAGTGTTGGCCAGCGGAGGCACCCTGGATGCCAGCGGGCAGTACCGCATCTACCGGGACATGCTGCGGGCCTCTTGGGATGGCCAGGATGTGGTCCTGGTCACCCACACCAGCCTGGGCAACCTACACCATGCGCAGCAGCTGGTGGGGCGCTGGCAGGGACCAGTCTCGGTGGCTCTCTTTGCGCTGGGCTCTGACGATGTGAGCCAGGCCACGGCCATGGTCTACGCCTTAGCCATCCTTTGTGCCCCTCTCCGGCAGTGGCTTCGGCTCCACCTGGTGTGTCCTGCCAACCAAATGGCTTCCTTCCCAGAGCAGGAGGAAGGGGAATTTGCCCGCCTCCAGTCCTGCAGAGATGTCTTTGCCAAGCTGGCACAGCTAGGGACTGGCCGGCATAACTATGTCATGGGGGTCGCCAACACTTCGTACCCCAACAACCTGCTGCGGAACGTAGCCAGAGAGGCAGCCGGCGGGCATTGGGCGCTGGTGGTCGACGTGGATATGGTGCCCAGCGAGGGTCTGCGAGAAGACTTCCTAGCCTTGCCTAAAGCTGCCGAGGAGGGGATGCCACGGGTGTTCGTGGTGCCGGCCTTTGAGATCCGTCACACGCGCCGGATTCCAGCCACCAAAGCAGAGCTGGTCCAGCTGTATCAAGTGGGGGAGATCCGACCATTTTATGAGGAGTTATGCCCCCGGTGCCAGGCTCCCACAAACTTTTCCCACTGGCTGAACCTTCCTATGCGAGGCACCCTGCATGTGGCCTACGAGGTGGTGTGGCGAGACCCTTGGGAGCCCTTCTATGTGGGTGCTGCCTCAGTGCCTCCATATGATGAACGCTTCAGGCAGTATGGCTTTAACCGAATCAGTCAGGTAACCAAGCAAGGGGAAAAATCAGGAAAATGGCAAAATCCTATGGTTATTGTTACTGGTTTGGTGTGTAAGGCCTATCCTCTATCTTTGTCTGTCTGTCTGTCTGTCTATCATCTATATCCATCCCTCCCCCCCATATATAAATAAATAAAACTATGATCTGTCTATCAACTATATCCTCTATCCATCTATCCATCCATCTCTTTATCGCTCTCTCATCTATCATCCATCCATCCCCCCTCTCTCTATCATTATCCATCTATCCATCTCTCTATCATTTATCTATTATCTATCATTATCCATCCATCCATCTCTCTCATCTCTCTCTCTCTCTCTTCATCTAATCTAATCAGATCTAATCTATCATTTACCGGTATCAATCATCTATCTATATCTGTTTTTATGCTCCCTATCTCCCTTACAAGGTGACTCTAGTGATACTGGTGACACACACGTTGTTTTTTTCTTCCTTTTTCCTTGCAGGCCTGTGAACTCCACATTGCTGGTTACCGGTTTGCAATACTGAGCAATGCCTTTTTGGTTCACAAGGGATTCAAGGTGGCAGGTGAGTTCCATGCACAAAAGGATGCTGAAAACCAGCGCAACAAGATACTTTTCCGACAGTTCAAGCAGGAGCTGAAGAGCAAATATCCAGACTCGCCACGGAGATGTTGAAATGCACTTTCACTTTGCAGAGCTTAAATTCAGCTCCTTTGGATTTGGAGTGGAGCTACAAATAGAATGAGAAAAAATTCTATTTGCAGTATAATTGTACGAACAACTGTGGGTCATTTTTTTGTTTACCAAAGACGGTTTGTGTCATTGCTGCACTGCATTAGTCAGTTTCTGTCATTTTGTACTACAGGCTGACGGAATAAAATCCAAGATTATGAAATGATGCTGTGAGAACATGGAAAAGAACTTTTGAACGTTTGGACTGTGAGACATGAAATAGTAGATCATTGTGCAGTGAGATTCTTTCGTTTTGTGCCTGACCTTCCGTCTACAACTGGTCACCTCAGTGTCTTGTTCTGCACAATGAGAAAGGATTGCATAGGTCCTGGAAGAGAAATGCTTAATTTATTCCTGTACCTTAAAATAACAAACCACCTGTTAATTAAAGTGAATAATTGCAAATTTGGGTTGCTTTGGTCCTGTTCATTTGCTACCAATCCATATTTAGAAATGTTCCAGTGAATGATTTTAGAACTGTGTTATGTCCTTTTTGTATGTGATCAGTTTGTGCAGTCGTCTTACCTGAGGTATTGTTATGGTTTGTTACACAGTCAGCCAGATGTTTAGATTGGATTTGACATTTTTGTCCACTTATCAAATCCTTCCCAAAGACACAAGATAAGCAAATGTGGATGTGCGAGGGTGTTAAAGGTATCATCGAAGGATGTAAGCTTTTCCAAGTAAGGCTGCCTTTTGCAATTGACTGATGGGGATTTTGTCAGTGCTGATGTTCAGATGGTACTCCAAATATTTTGAGATACTGGTCCTATCTTTGTTTTCTTTTGCCACAGTCATTCTACTTCTATTTGCAGGTCTTTATTTATTGAATATCTTCAGTTCTTCTTTTCTGCTTTCTCCAGATACTGCAGTGTTCATCCAGACTTTTTAAAATGTTTTTATCAATTCATTGAATAATAAGCCAGCTATTTAGACTGGATTTGGCATTTTTATCTATCTATTCAGTCTTTCCCAAAGACTGGAATAGGCAGATATTGATGTTTAATAATATTAAAGAATGTAAGCTGTTCTGAGTAAATTTGCCTTTTGCAATTGATTGATCATGAATTTGTCAATGCCGACAGTGTACAAATGATGCTCCAGTTATTTTGAGGTTGCACCATCACCTATTACTTATGATGGTATCTTTTCTTTCTTTTGCCAGTTAAGGTTACTTTTATTATTCGATTTCTTTCTCCAGCCACCTCATGCATAGCATCAAGGTTTATGCACCTGTTGTTTGGGGATAAAAAAAAGGGAAAGCCTCTGTAGCCATTGCAATACTGCATTAATATTTGAGAGTTCAACCTTTTCCAAAAAGGCTCATATATTAAAGTTCGGGAAGAGGGAAGACATTTTTCTGTTTAGTTTTTCATTTTTCCTATTTATTTTTCCTCCTCCTGCTCTCTGGGTTCTATTTTCTCGGTTGCTATGGGAACACTTCTTTCCGCTTCCGGCTTCCCACAATGCGATGCAGCCCTCCCCCCAAAAAAAAAAAACAGAGAGGTGGCTGGAACGTTTTAGGATCATAGATGTGTAGCAGCTTCCAACGACCGGCATTATCAGTCGCTCGGATTGGTTAAAAAGCAGTGGGCGGGGCCGACCAAGGACCACTTCCGATTGCGGAAGGAAGCCCGAGTGGCACGTACGATTTGCGCGGCTCCTCCCCCAGGTAATGAAGGGGGTCCAGACGCTTTTCCCAGCACCCCCCTTTTTCTGGGTGTTTGTTGGTCCCGCCCATTCCAATCTTACGCATTTGGGCGAGCGGCGGGGCGACTGTGGATTAGACCACTAACCGGGTTGGGGGGATACACATTTGCATGTCTGTGCTTTTCTATGAACGTACATGCGCCTGTACGAAGGATTGGCTTCTGCTCGTTGCTTTCCCCGTTGAAGGCGTATCGTAGTGAGAGGAAGTTCCTCAACGTATTTCTGATTTTTCCTTTTTTTTTTCTTCTCCCCCCCCTCAAGGAATGGTAATCCCTTCCCCCATCATATTAATAGGGGAAGGTGGTTTAGTCAATTGCATTATGGAGGGGGGAGGATGGAGGATACAATAGTGATGTTTTATTTATAAACATTTATAGTATCTTGTGTTTTCTACCTGGTTTTCTTAGCAGTTCCCAACAATGGTAAATTCCATTTTTAAAAAGTGGTCAAGGAGGACAGTTGAAAAGCATCAGAGGGTAGCAGTAAGCAACCTATTTTAAAATACCACTTGGCCAATATTATTTCCCACAACGTTCTCCTGCAAATGAATTTTTTTTTTAAATTTTTTCTTAGGGAACAGGTGATGGTCAGTGAGGCCTGAAGACTCATGAACAAGCCAGAAAGCCTGGGATGGTCTTGAGTTTTTCCAAATAGGTGGGAATACAATTCCCATCAGCAAGGTTGGGCATGATGGGAGTTGTAGCTCATGCACGTATAGGGTACCACACTAGGGACATGTAAGCTTTATAAAGGCCCTTTTCTTAGTCCCAAATGACCGCCCTTATTGGGAGCCCAAAAGAATTCTCAGTTGTGTAATGACTAAACCTTGATGGAACAACCATTCATTTAAGCGACTGTTCGAAATTACAATGGAAAAAGCAAATTGTGAGTGTTTTTCACACTTAACTGCCGTTGCAACATGATCACCTGATCAAAATTGGCAACTGATTCCTATTTATGATGGTCATAATATCCTGGGGTCATAAAAGCCCCTTTTGCAATCATTCAACAAGCAAAGCCAATGAGGAAGCCAGATTCACTTAGCTGTGTTACTAATTGAACACCTAGTGATTCGCTGAACAACTGTGGCAAGAAAAGTTGTAAAATGGGCAAAAGCTACTATACGACTGTCTGGCTTAGCGATGAAGACTTTGGACTCCATTATGGGCTGCCTATGCATCATTCAACTGGCTGCTGAATTCCCTTCCCCTCGCCATGTTACCCATTGGATAATCTGGTGTTTAATGGAAGTAGAGAAAAATCAGATACTGAATAGTAAAAGAAAGTACAGTCTTTTCGCCAGGGCACAACTAAAAGAGTGCAAAAGCGCCACACTCTGCTTTTGAAAGAATTGTGTGACATTCTCAGAAGCGAAAGTGGAAAGCACAGCCTTTGTTCAACCAAACTGAAGGAAGACTCGCATCGTGTTCTTTTGCACAGAAAAGAGAAAAAAAACCTACCTGGTGCACGGCTTTGCACACCGGTTTATTTCGGTGCAATGTGCATTGTTTTAGCCCTCTGGGTCAAAATTGAATTGAGTGCTCCAAAAATAAAACTTCTGCTGCTGAGAGATTAAATATATACAAGCAGCCCCTTGACTTACCACCACAATTGAGCCCAAAATTTATGTCGCTAACTGAGACATTTAAGTGAATTTTGCCTCACTTTAAGACCTTCTTTGACCTGGTTATTAAATGAATCAGAAATTACAGATAGGCCTCAATTTACAACAGTTCATTTAGTGACTGAACTTACAACAGCACTGAAAACTGACCATTTTTCACACTTAAGACTGTTTGGAGCATCCCCGGGGATGCTTAATTTACATTTGGATGCTTGACAACTGACCCACATTTATGATGGTTGCAGTATCCCCTGGGGGTCACGCAATCTGCTTTTGCGACCTTTTGACAAGCGAAGTCAGCGGGGAAAGACAGATTCATTTAACAACGGTGTTCCTAATTGAACAACTGCTGTGGTTCGCTTAACAAATGTGACAAGGAAAGTCGGCAAAATGGGGCAAACTGAACATGAGAAGTTTCTCTTTATGACATCAATTCTGGGGCTCAATTATAAGTCGAGGACTTTACCTGTATTCCAGGTAAAATTAGCATCCAGGCTTTGTTCGCTCTTTAACAGTGGGATCTTTTTCTGTCCATCTTCAGGTCAGTCGTCTTTTGACATCATCCAACGCCACCATGCCTGTTCAGCCTCTGCCGAAGGAGATGGAAGGGGAAGGTGATTCAGCCATGGAAATGAACGGCGAGGAAGAGAGCGAAGATGAACACAGCGCAAGCCAGTCGGAATCCGAAGAGGAGAGCTCAGGTAAACATCAGGAGGAAAAGCTGAGTTTTTGCTACTAAAATGCAGCCTGGAATCTTAAAGGGAAACTTAATGGTTGAATTAACTCTACCACAGGGGTTTCCAACCTTGTCGGTTTTAAGATCTGTGGACTTCAAGTCCCAGAATGCCCCAGCCAACCATGCAGAATGATACAGAACTAAAAACCAACTAATCCAAGCCAATGTATATTGCAGTGATTCTCAACTTCATGATGGCTGGGGAATTCTGGGAGTTGAAGTCACCCATCTTAAAGCATGCTGGCTAGGGAATTTTGGGAGTTGAATAGAATAGAATAGAATAGAATAGAATAGAATAGGATTCTTTATTGGCCAAGTGTGATTGGACACACAAGGACTTTTTCGGTGCAAATGCTCTCAGTGTACATAAAAGATACATTCGTCCAGAGTCAAGAATCATAAGGAACAACACTTAATGATAGTCATAGGGTACCATAAGCAATCAAATCATACTATGAAACAGTCAATAAAAATCATAAGGATTCAAGCGGCAAAGTTACAGTCATACAGTCACAAGTGGGAGGGGATGGGTGATAACAAGTGATGAGAAGATTAATTGAGGGCTTCTTTGGCACTGGGATGATATTAGAACATTTGAAGCAAGAAGAAACATAGCACATTTCTAGTGATTTATTGAAAATTTGGGTGAAGATGGGGGCCAATTGGTCAGCACAGACTTTTAAACAAGAAGTCCACCCATCTTAAAATACACTGGCTGAGGGATTCTGGGAGTTGAAATCCATAGGCCTTTAAAGTTGCCAAGGATGATATTCTACAGGCTGAGTTTAGTTCATTTTGCAGGGCTTATGCTGTTGTACATGTCATGCACAATTCTGTGCTTCCTAGTTATTTCATTCTGCCTGCTGTGGGTTAATCCTGCAGATCATGGTTTGGTTAATTCTGCAAATCCTAACTTTTTGTTCATTCCTCATTCCATGCTTCGGTTAATTCTGCACTTTATAACGTATTTAATTTTGCCTGTCATCAAATAACACAAAACAGTTGAACAAAAGGAGAATATTTATAGCTCAGGATTGCACCGTGGGGTCCTTGGTGCTCTTGGAGCCTGCTTGTTTTCTCGCAGATGTTTCATTACCCAACTAAGTAACATCATCAGTGCTAGTGAGACTCATCAGCACTGATGATGTTACCTAGTTGGGTAATGAAACGTCTGCGAGAAAACAAGCAAGCTCAAGAGAGCACCGAGAACCCCACACACACAAAACAGACGGTGTAAAATTCAGAAGCTCTGATAAATAAATCCCATTTTATCCAGGGATCTGATGGGTTGGTTTTTTTTGAGTCGAGTTCAAATTGTCCATTTTTCTCCCCCCCTCCCAAGAGATGAACGATGAAGATTATGAACGGCGCCGAGCAGAATGCGTGGATGAAATGCTAGATCTGGAGAAGCAGTTTTGTGAAATCAAAGAAAAGTAGGTTATTTTCTTTCTCTTTCTGTTTTCCTTTTGCGTCTGTTTTTGTTTTTTTGCTTTTTAAACCCCAGACTTTGGGATTTTTGTTTTCCTGATGAATTGGCTGGGTGGTGGGTTTTTTTTTTTTTTTTTTNTTGGGTGGTGGTTTTTTTTTTTTTTTTTTTGCAGGCTGTTTAAGGAACGTCTGAATCAGATGAAGACAAAATTGGAAGACGTGATGTCGGGAAAAGCCACGGAATACCTTGACCCCCTGGCCGTTTTGCAGAATCACATGGAGATCCAGATCGAAGTGGCTGGTAAAGCTTTGTGGGGTCCCAAGCCATATGGGGCGAGAGGAGGAGAGTGGGGGTGACATTTGAGGCAGGGGGTTGAACCTTTGAACTGCCAGGACGGGGAGAATTTTGAACACACTGAACACAACCACCAAAATTTCTTGACACTTCCGTGTTTGCCCTTGGTTTTAAAAGGATGTGTTTCCCCCACCCAAGTTTTCTAATCCTCAAGCCTGAGATTTCCTAGTGGTCTCCTTTCCTAATGCACTATTTTTTTTTAAGCTCATCCAAGTTCTGCTAGGAGTTGCCTGTTCTGATCTAGGCTTCCCAAGATCATGAAGTAGATACCTCGTCCCGATAAAACCCCTTTTATTTAGGTTAAAGTGAATCCATCTCCAGCAAAGTCCCAGCCAACAGTCTTTCATGAGCTTTCACAATTACAGACCTTTATCAGGCTGGGAGAGTTGCCAGGCCGATATCTTCCAAACACTACGCTGTAGCAGCAATTACTTGGCAAGGAGTCAGGAATAGATCTTCACCCTAATGAATTGAACTAATTGTCTCTTGCAAACCCCACTCCTCTTTGTTCCCTATGGGAAGGGCCATTCACCATCCACCTATGCCTTTACTCCCGAATTGACCCTTGTTCATTAGCTGTTCCCTTCTCCTGGCAGCTCTGCGCATGCACACACTGGGAACAGGCTCCAGCTATTCTTCTGCCTTACTGATGTCCAACTCCGAAAGCAGCTGATAACTGTCGGATGGCCCTGGCCCTGGCCCCATTTCTGCTTCCAACGCAAAACCCTTGTCAGAACCTTCCCCCAGACTCCAGGACCAGCCCATGTTCCTCCCCAACCTCCTCAACTGCCCAAGTCTGCTGCCAGCTCCACTGGCCATTGACAGGCCACAACATTACCACCTAGCTGGGCAAATCATTAAAGACCTCGTTAAAGTGACTGGATGACTGCTCTGTTGTGGATTTTTGGCTTCATTTCCGAGTTCAGCTGTGGGATTTTTGGGTGGTCTCCCATCCAATCACTCCTGTGACCTTGCATGGCCTGTCTGCTAAATAAAAGTTTAGCGAGGATAGCCTCGTTTTAAGAAATGTTTTTATTTGGTGAGAGATAGGGACAGTGCCCCTCTCTCTTAAAATATCTAGAAAGCTGGTGAAAACTGAGTTTGGTCGCAGGCTTCAAGATGGCTAGCCATCAATGGGGCAAAATTCGCTTCACGAAACGTCTTCACATACAACGCTCCGTTGTGGTCGTAGGTCAAGGACTACCTGTTATAAGCATTAAGGCGGAAGGTTGGGATTTGTGGAGGAAGGAACAACCCCCCTACACACACACACACACACTCACACACACACTATCAACTCAAAATATTTCTAGGGTCTTTATTTAGAGCTGCCAACAGAAAGGGAAGCGGGGAGCAGTTCAGCAGCTTGCAAAACCAAAATTACATTCCATAAATGTTTTCAAAGATAGTAACTAGGTGACTGAAGTTTCTGCTGGGCAAAATTCTAACTGGAGAACATGATGGATGACTCAGCTATGGGGGTGTCTCATTGGGGAATATGAATTATGATACACCCGGGGGCGGGGGGAAAACCAGGCTCAAGGGTGACAATGAATGATGTGTCTCAGAGTCGGCTACACCCAAGTAGTGCCGGTATGATTACTGCTAATAAATCTTGATTTAATTGGGGTTAAGTGCCGGAATCCTCACACATCCACAAACACACACAAATCACTTTCCACCATATTCCAAATACTTGCATTTTTCTCCCCCAGGGATATATCGAGCTTTGTGCCTGGAAGTCATTAAACACCGCCATGGGTGCGAGCTTCAAGGAGCACAGCAACATCTGGAGGTTAGAAGAAATCCTCCCCACTCCTAATCTTTTCATTTATACTCCTCCACCCTCCCTCAAATCTCGAGAAAGGAGGTGTTGATTAATACAGGTGACCCTCAACTTAAGGACTGCACTTGAGCGCAAAAAAAATATCCATGGCTAAGTGAGATAGTTGTTAAATGAGTTTTGCCCCGTTTTATGACCTTTCTTGCCCTCCGTATTTAAACCTCCCCTCCTCTTCCTTTCTCTCTCTCTCTATTCCCTTCTCCTTTTCCCTCTCTTCCCCTCCCCTCCCTCACTTTCTTCCTTTCTCTTTTTCCCTCCTCTCCTCCCCTTCCTCCCTCCTTCTCTCTTTCTCTTTTTTCCCTTCTCCTCCCCTTCCTCCCCCCTTTCTTCCTTTGTCCCTTTCTGTTTTCCCTCTCCTCCTTTCCACCTTTTCCCTTCTCTCACTCTCTCTTTTTATTTCTTTGTATCTTTCTCTGTTTTCCCTCTCCTCTCTCACCCCTCTCCCTTCCTTTCCCTCCCCTGCCTATATCACAGGGTTGTTGTGAGGACAAAATAGAAACCATGCTGCTCCATAACAGTCTTAAATCCCTTGGTGGTAGCCAGTGTGGCTTTTCAGGAATAATTCTTTCCATAGCCATCCGATCCTTTTGCCTTCTTGGTGGTCATCAGCTGGTTTTCTTCGAAGGAAGCCAAGGCAACACACTTAGAATTTAACCCTCCCTTCTATCCTCAGTGCAGCATCCATGCAAGGTTACCTTAAGACAGCTTCAGTCAGTGAGCAATGCTGTGCAAGTTGGGGGGATTCGAACCCAGACCTGGCCCATTTCCCCCAACTCTTGTAACCCGTCCATACTTGAACGGTGATGGTGGTCATTCTTCACCCCTTCCATCGATTGGAACGGGCATGAGTTGGCAAAGCAAGGGTCCAGAGCCACCTAGGCAGGGGTGGGATTCTACCAGTTGTTACGATTCTGCACAGTTAAGAGAACTGGCAAATCATGTCCCTGGCTGGCCCCTATCCTCTCCACCAAGCTCTCCTCGCCCAGTCAGTCCTTACAGTATTTATTTTTATTTTTTCCTCCCGACGATCAGCTCTTCCGACGATCAGCTGTGCTGGGATCTCCCTTAGAGTATTTATTTTTATTTTTTTCCTCCCAACGATCAGCTGTTGTAATGATCAGCTGTGCCAAGATCCCCCTTAGAGTATTTATTTTTATTTTTTCCTCCCGACGATCAGCTCTTCCGACGATCAGCTGTGCTGGGATCTCCCTTAGAGTATTTATTTTTATTTTTTTCCTTCCAACGATCAGCTGTTGTAATGATCAGCTGTGCCGAGATCCCCCTTAGAGTATTTATTTTAAATTTTTTCCTCCCGACGATCAGCTGTTCCAACGATCAGCTGTGCTGGGATCCCCCTTAGAAGGAGGCTTCCCTGAGGCCCAGGAGGCAAAAAAACCTGGAGCAACAGTGGGGGAGGTTGCTGCAAAAAAGCCATGCCCACCCAGTCACATGGCCATCCCATCTAGCCATGCCCACAGAACTGGTAATAAAAAATATTTGCCTCCCACCCTTGCACCTAGGTGCCTCGTCCTCATTGACAGAGGCCCATAGAAGTTGGCTTTGGGTGTTTTTCCGGTTGTTGGATCCCGTCCCACAGGCCTCTTTTGGGGGGATTGGCCGCCAAGAAAGAAAGAAAAGGGGTGCCAAATATTTTTCTGCTTTGTCCATCTTCAAGAGTGAGAAACTGCTGCTCTTCGACAGCCTTGAAGAACGCCTGCTGGAGCGTATCCAGCGGCTGGAAGATGACAGGCACAGCGTGGGCCTCACTTCCGGTGAGTTCCTTTGCCCGGCGGATTCTCCTTCCTTCCCCCCCACCCCAGCCCAGCTGCCAACATCGTCCCTTGGAGAGAGCCAAAACGGATCAGAATTCGATCTCGGAGCCCCCAGTGTACGGGTGGACCATCCCATGGGTTGGGGGGGAGGGAAGATCCTTGTATTTCTCCCAAGGCTGAGCAGCTGCGGTCCACCAGGAAAAGACCCGAGGGCTCTTTAGCTGTCTTGGACTACAATCCCTATGTTGCCAGGCTAGCCTGCCTTGGGAAGGATGGGAGCTTCCCTGCCATAGATCGAAAAGCAAGTGTATC
Organism: Laticauda laticaudata; assembly: GCA_004320025.1. NCBI lineage: Eukaryota > Metazoa > Chordata > Lepidosauria > Squamata > Elapidae > Laticauda > Laticauda laticaudata. Next base: position 65,522 of record BHFT01017318.1, read on the forward strand.
CAACCTTGGCAACTTTTAAGACTTGTGGACTTCAATTCCCAGAATTCCCCAGCCAGCTGCTTTCTTTCTTTCTTTCTTTCTTTCTTTCTTTCTTTCTTTCTTTCTTTCTTTCTTTCTTTCTTTCTTTCTTTCTGTCTTAGTATAAATATTGTTTATGAAAAAGAAAAAGAAAAAACAAACATCAACATATATACTAGTAACAATGGTGATATGGTAACAAAATCATGTTAGCGGAGTTTCTTATATTAGCTTACTTATAGTTCTGTTAATTATATCAACATGTTTCTCATTGTCAATTTAATTCTTTTGTATTTAATTATTTAGTTCTTACATAACAACAATCTTTCTTACCTAATTCCTACCTTTTATCTCTAGCCACTCCTAAAATCTGTTCCAGGTTAAGTAATATTCTGTGTCTTCCTTATCCTTTATTTTTAATGTCAATCTATCCATCTCTTCACAGTCCAGTATTTTCTGAATTATATCCGCATCTACTTTCTATGAAGATGATTTAAAGCTGATAGCACTGGCCAGGCTAACAAATTTTATTTCATCAGGGAGGTCTGTTTTTCCTTCTCTTTCTTAGAGTGGTGGGATGGCAAACTTCGGCCCAAGCACATCTCTAAGGAATGGGATTCCCTCTGGCCCAGCAAGAGGAAGAAACCGCCTTTGGTGTCTGATATCTTTTTGTGTACTTTTCCTTCGGAATATGATGTCGATTTCCTGATTTGGAGAGTTGAGAGCTCGCTGCAGTGGTGAAGGTGTGGCGTAGAAACTAGGAGTCAGGGAATTCTAGTCCCACCTTCGGCATGGGTGGCTTTGGACTGATCACCAGGACACTGGGAGTTCTAGTCCCCTATTAGCCATGAAATCTGGCTGGGTGACTTTGGACTAATCACCAGGAGACAGTGAGTTCTAGTCCTGCCTTAGGCATGAAAGCCAACTGGGTGACTTTGGGCCAATCACCAGGAGACGGTGAGTTCTAGTCCCACCTCAGATGAAAGCCGGCTGGATGACTTTGATCTAGTCCTCTGTCAGCCCAACCCACCTCACAGGGTTGTCGTAGTGGGGAGTATCATGTACATTTGCCACTTTTGAGTTACTCATAAAGCAATAAAGGCGAGATAAAAAGTAATGCACAAATACTAAAGAAAACATACCATCTGAACAAGTTTGGTTGGGGTTTGGCGGCGCCTGGTTTTTTCACAATTTCCTCCTTAACGGCTCCTTCCTCACGCCCATACATTGTGTACATGCTGCACGATATCGACATCATGGAAGATTGGACGGCTATCAAAAAGGTCAGAGGGCAACAACCCCTTGATGAGACTTTTAGGGGTGGGCAAAAAACCAAGAGAGCAGTAAAATTGCCTAGGCTCACATGCAAGCACATAACATTGATTGGGAAAGAAAAAAAAAGTTAACTGTCGCCTTCAAAAAGTAAAAGCTATGCTATTTGTATTGCATGGACAGAATAACAGAAATGTTGGAAGAGGTCCTTGGAGGTCCTGTAGTCCAACCCCCTGCACCTTTGGTTTCTGATTGACTTCACGTGAGCTGGAGGGGGACAGCCAAGTAGCTGGAAGTTGCTTAAAATGCCCAGATTAACAAACTTTGTATGAAATCCAAGGGAATGGCCGCCAAAGACCTCTCGTTTCAAACAGTGTTGTTGTTTTGTTAACCAGTGGAATTAAAAACGTGTCCTTCATGGTTGCCTTATTCCTCCCTCCCTAGGCAAAAGCTGCTGTATCCCCTTCAAAGAGGAAGCTTGAAGGCAAGTAACTTGATTTCTTTGCAGAATTGGGATCTCCTGCTGTATTTGCCGATTCAAACTCCTGTGGGTGCTGAATTACCGGTCCCAGAACTCCTTGCAAAGACAGCCTTGGATTGTAGGGCAATTGTAGGGGAAAATGTCACGCTTGGTCACAATTTTTTTTTTTTCTTAATCCGGGTTTGTTAGGCTGGCCCCAAAGGGCCAGATTTGTGATTATTTCTAGTCTATTATAGTTGTGCATGAGTTGTAGGTTTGTGCATTATTCTAAGCAATGGACTTCCACTCCCAGAATTCCCCAGCCAGCATGCTTCAAATGAAATCCTCTTTAAAATAAGTGGATTTCAACTCCCAGAATTCTCCAGCTGGTATGCTTTTGAGGATGGATGGACTTCAACTCCCAGAGTCCCCCAGCCAGCATGAGGAAGAAGAAAACCTGAAGAGACTTCTTAAATGAGAAGTGAAACATTTTCAAAGATGTAAATAGGCAACCCCAAGAAAACTCATTTTAAAATTAAGCATTTAAAAAAAAAAGAAAATCCACCTCTGGCTCTCCTAGTTCTAAATAATTTCTAATCTTTATTGTAAGGTTATTTCAACAGAATCTTGCAAATCTGAAAGTGCATTTCTGCCCACCCACCCCCCGCCTTTATATCCCACAAAACTAGTGGGGGGTGTCCCTTTGTAAATGTCCCATCGCTCCAGTAATTGGTTCCAAGGACTCCCCCGCCTCTTGATTCAACACCTGGGCTATAGCCCTGACCCCCAGGGTCATTCCCACAGACCATTACGTCCCTTCTCCTACCCTGAACAGCCCTGATTTCCCCCCACCCCCACTTTGCCCCCTCCTCTCCTTCCTCCAGGCCCGCTGAAGGCTGAGAAGCTGTCTTCGCCACCCCTCTTCGACGCCCACTGCGAGGAGGGCCACCTGCATTACGAGGGCGAGATCTATGTCAAAGGGGAGAGCATCTTCCTGCAAGTGGGAGACGAGACGCCCGTCCAGTGAGTTGCACAGAGGGGGGAGGGTAGCCAGCTCAGCCTGGTGGGGCACGGCCCTCTACTTCCACCTTCCTTCCCTCCCTCCCATCCCCATCTCCTTCCTTCCTTTCCTTCCTTCCCTTCCCTCTCTTTCCACCCTCCTTTCCTTCCTTCCTTCCTTCCCTCTCTCCCATTCCCAACCTCATTTCCTTCCTTCCTCCCACCCTCCTTTCCTTCCTTCCTTCCCTCCCCTCCCTCCTTTTCTTCTTCCCACACTCCCTTCCTTCCTTCCCTCTCTCCTTTCCTTCCTTCCTTCCCTCCCTCCTTTCAATGCATCTTTCTTTCTTTCTTTCTTTCTTTCTTCCCTCCCTTCCATTCATNTCCTCCTCTACAGGCTTGTCCTCCATTTACAACACTCCATTTAGTAACTATTCAATGTTACGACAGCACCGGAAAAAAAAGGGACTGACAGCCGTTTTTCATGCTTAACAACCGTCGTCAACACCCCCCCCCGTGATCAAAATCCAGGCGCTTGGCAGCCGACTCATACTTACGACGGCTGCCTTGTCCCGAGGTCACCCCATCCCTTTTGGCAACTTTCTCCACAAGCAAAGTGAATGGGGGGGTTGGGGAGAAGCCCTATCACTTAATGTATTACTACTCATTTTACAATTTCTGTGAATCCCTTTAACAACGGTGGCAAGACAGGTCACGGCGGGGGGAAGCTCCTTTCACAACCGTCTCGCTTAGCGACAGAAATTCATGGCTCGGTTGCGGTCGAAAGTTGAGGACTCCCTCCACTGAATGCTGAATTGTGTGGAATTGATGGGGGAAGCTGGATCTCCGGTGCAGAATTAACTAAGATATGACTCGGGAGGTGGGGGAGAAGAACAAGGAAGGAGGACAGGGGGTTGACACAGAACCTTTTCTAGGGCCGTCATCACCGCCATCAGCACCGGGGAAGTCTGGCTGCGGCGGGAAGACACCAGCAAGACCAAGATCTACATTTCCCAGCTCCAAAAAGGCAAATATTCCATCCATAAGGCTTAGTGGATCCCCTGTGGTGGGAGCTCGGGGGGGGCGGGCGGGCGGGCTTTAGCCGCCCAGCTCCGAAATCAACCTGGACTTTTTTTTNGGGGGGGGGCGGGCGGGCTTCAGCCGCCCAGCTCTGAAATCAACCTGGACTTTTTTTTCCTGGAAACGGAAGGAGATTCTGTTGCAACAGGCAATTCACACACACGCACACATACACAAGGCCTCTTTGGACGCAGGCTGCAACAAATAAAATAAAAGATTTAGCTTTCTTGCTCGACAAAAAAAAAAAAGGGGGGGAAGAAGGTGCACTATGGCCTATCGTCTGCCAAGAGGACTTCAACCATTTTTTGGAGGTGGTGGTTTCTGCATTTTTAAGTTTGCTTCTCCCTGACACCCCAAAAAAGAGAAGGGAAATCGGTATAAAGGGTGGAAGAAATCCCCCTCTGGAAGAAATTTCAAATAAAACACCGAAATTTAAAAATGAAAGCACCAAAGGTTTAACTCTTCTCTGTATTCCGGGTTTTTGTTTTTTTAATTACAGGTCATTCTCAGTTGAACATTTTTATTTGAGTTAGAAAGTATGGTGAAGTACAAATAGAAAAACAGAGCCGGGAAAGAAGGAAGAGAAGGGAGGTAAGATGAGAGAAAGAGAGAGAGAAAGAGAAAAAGAAAGAAAGAAAGAAAGAAAGAAAGAAAGAAAGAAAGAAAGAAAGAAAGAAAGAAAGAAAAGCATTGAGTTATAAAATATTGTGAAATACAAAATGGAAAATCAGGGCGAGGAAGAGAAGGAAGGCAAGATAAGCGAAAGAAAGAAAGAAAAAAGAAAAAGAAGCATTGACTTCCAACTCTCTCTGTTGAGGCAAAATTAGGCATCAACATGAAATCACCACTTTTTTGCTTTTTCGTCATAATATGAAACCAGCCATTTCCATAAAGATCTACCAGTCTAATAATCGATAAAATGACAGGTTGATTCTGGACTGGCAGACATTCGTTTAGTGACGGTTTGAAGTTACGAGGGCTCTGAAAAAGGCGACTTAGGACCAGCCTTCACACTTAACGACTGTTGCAGGATTCTCTCCCACCCACCCACTCCAGTGGTCAGGTAATCCAATTCCAGATGCTTGGCCAATCGTTGGGAACCAGGCCGCACAAGAGATCGGAAGTTTTATCTGCGTGTGCGAAAAAATATAGGTAGCACACAAAACCACACATCCCTCCCAGTGCATGGAAAAATGAGAAAAAAAGCGGGTTTTTTTTTCCCTTGAAGATTCTGATCTTTGTTTCACAAAATGCTTCCAAGCCAATTCGTATCGGGAATTACTGTACTTTTTAATCTCTTTCTTTCACCTGCTTCTAAAGAAAACAAGTCAACCTGCGCCTAATCGGATAAGCTCCAGTTGTCCATTTTGCTGCAGCTTTGAACATAACTGGGAAGCGTGATGGAATGTGGAGGCGCACTCACAAAATGGTGGCCCAAAGGCATTGCCTAGTTACCAACGGGTGGCTTAAGCCAGCGTTTCTCAACGTTGGCAACTTTACGAGGTGTTGACTTCCAATGGCTCCCAGAATCCCCCAGCTAGCATCCTTGAAGGTGGGTGGACCGTGGACTTCAACTCCCAGAATCCCCCAGCCAGCATGCTTTAAGAGGGATGGACTTCAACTCCCAGAATTCCTTAGTAGCAGCTACCAAGCATAGAACTAAGCTCAGAAGAATAATTAACTCTCCTTTCTTGTAAAAAAGGAAATTTGCCTCCCTCCTTATCTGAAATGATATAGGTTCTCGTCTTTGAGCAGGGGGCTGGACTAGAAGACCTCTAAGATCCCTTACAGATTTCTATTCTATTCTCCTTCCTCTATTGTATCATATTCTATTCTCTATTTTTCTCCTAATTCTCTTCCATTTTTCTTACCTCTCTTTTTTCTTATGATTCTGGACGAATATACTTTATTTTTTCTTTAAGTACACGAAGGGCACGTGCGCCAAGACAAATTCCTTGTGTGTCCAATCATACTTGGCCAATCAAGAATCCTATCTTATCCTATGCTATTCCTTATTCTATTCCTCACAGCCCCAAAACCTTTCCTGGAAAGTTTTCCTTTGCAGCTGCTTTGCCCCCTCCTCAAAAATCGCCGCTACCTGGCACTTTATAAAGCCCCTCCCCCCCCACCCCCCATCTGTGGTGGCATCAGGTGAGGCTGCTCAACTTTCCCAAACTTGGTTTATTGGAATAAAAATACAATTTTTATTTTTTTAATTTTATTTTTATTTTTATTTTTTTGGTAAATGGGGCTGGCAGGCCTCAGGGTGCCACCCCCCTCTTCTCTCCCCGCTGCCAGCTGCCTGCCCAGGGCCTCGCCCTCCCTTTGGGAAGGAGCCTAGATTGTGTGTGTGTGTGTGTGCCGACAACCTCACTTCCCTGAGTGTGCGAAAAGCAGAAGTGTGGGAAATCACGTGGAGCAGTCAAGGAACGAAAGCACGCACCGAGGTGCCTCTGGTGAAGGAGCAGCCCTAAAGAAGGTTCGGATTGGGTGGCAAAATTTACAAAATGTCACTTTTCTATTTTTGTCAATCTCTTTTTCTTTCGGTTTGAATGCCGGTTTCCCCAAGCCAGGGGAATCCGCTTCCTTGGGAATTCCCCTGCCCGGGGACGGACGGATAGGATGGCTCAAAAGTTAGAGCCAGGAGAGAGAGGTTTCCTGAAAAGATGATGATGTTGGTTAATCTTAGGTGAGATTCAGAGCCTTTGGGGCTAGTTGGTCGCTCAACAGCTCGAGTCCTAACCAAGGACCCAGGAACTGTTCAGGTAGCGTCGGAAGATATAAGCTGTTCCAAGGAGGGTGGTTTTTTTGTAGAATCAGGGTATTGAAGTCTGATAAATTCAGGATTTCCAAAGAGCATTACATATCAGATACTGCTCCAAGGGCCCCAATTACAATTGGGATAACACACAATTTATTTTTCCAAAGTCGCTTAACTTCAATTTGTAAGTCCCAATACTTTGTGGTGATGATGATGATTTTTATTATTATTGTTGCTGTTATTATTATTATTCATCAGATTTCTGAATCCAGTTAGCTGGGACTTCAGAAAAGGGAGCTGGGCAAAGGGTTATTCTTGGGACCATAGGAGTGGCAGGGAGGGGGGCATTTTTAACTTGGGGAAGGGGCTTTTGAAAAACAAAAAACAAGGGAGGTGGGAAGGGGAGAAAGAAGCTGGCTTGATCTGGGAGGTGTTTTTAATTCTTGGCTTTTCTGAAGATTTAGGGACAGCTTCCCAATGGGAGGTTTTGCAATTGGGAGGGGAGAAAGAAGGGGCGTTGGGGGGGCTCTTGGAAGGCTGGGAGCGATGGGTGCTCGCTTGAGACTTTCAAGAAGAGATTGGGCTCCCATCTGTCAGAAATGGTGTCGGGTCTCCCGCTTGGGCAGCGGGGTGGGGGTGGGGTGGACTAGATGACCTTTAAGGNGCTTGGGCAGCGGGGTGGGGGTGGGGTGGACTAGATGACCTTTAAGGTCCCTTCCAACTCTGATGATCTGTTGTCTGGTCACTCTCTACACACACACACACACACACACGTCTGAAATGGTATAAGGTTTCCTTGCCTGAGCAAGGGGGTTGGGCTAGAAGACCCCAACACGAGGGTCCCGCCCACGCAGGACCGGGCCGGGGGGGGGGGTCCCTCGCTGGGGTCCCTCAGTCCGCCTCCCCTCTTTCCTGGCGACCCTTGGAGGACTACACCTCCCATCGGGCACAGCNCGGGGGGGGGGTGTCCCTCGCTGGGGTCCCTCAGTCCGCCTCCCCTCTTTCCTGGCGACCCTTGGAGGACTACACCTCCCATCGGGCACAGCAGCCGGGCATGTCTGGGGAGGTTTATTGATTTGATTTGATTTATGTGGTTGGCGGTGCAAACGTTGCGCTGATGATCCCAGCAAATGCCAGAGAGGGGTTATTTTTTTGGGGGGGTTTGAAAAAACCCCCCCCCTTCTTCTGCTGGGGGAAAGGGAGGTCAGCATCCTCGGGGATGAGGGGAGGACAGTCATGGCTTTTAGCCGGGGAAGGGGCATTTCGACTCGGCCCCCTTCCCTGCCCCAGCCACGGGGAGCTAGATTCACGTTTTCCCACGTGCGTTTTGCACGTGAAGAAGTTCCCTCCCCCCCCCTTCAGGGTTCCCATATCCTTGCCCGCCCTTCTCTCTCTCTCCCTTTCTTTTTCTTTCTCTCCCTTTCTCTTTCTCTCTCCCTCTTTCTTTCTCTCCCTCCCTCTCTCTCTCCCTTTCTCTTTCTCCCTTTCTCTCTCTCTTTCTCTCTCTTTCTCTCCCTTTCNTCTCTCTCTTTCTTTCTCTCCCTTTCTCTCTCTTTCTCTCTCTCCCTCCCTCTCTCCCTTTCTCTTTCTTTCTCTCCGTTTCTCTCTCTCTTGCTTTCTCTCTCTCCCTCTCTTTCTTTCTCTGCCTTTCTCTCTCTCTCTCTGTCCTTCCCTTTCTCTTTCTTTCTTTCTTTCTTTCTCTTCCTTTCTCTCTTTCTCTTTCTTTCTCTCTCCCTTTCTCTTTCTTTCTCTCCCTTTCTCCCGTTCTCTTTCTCTCTCTCTCTCTCACACACACACACACACACTGAGTCAGCTACGCTAATCCACTCAAAGTGGGGTTGGAGGGAAAATTCTTTCCAGCATCCACACCCTCACCTGGGCACACCTGGCTGGGATGACAGGAATGCAGGGGTGGGTGAATGGGCTGGATCAGAGAAGGTTTTGGGCCCAGGTTTTCCTTGCACCTCCTGGCTTTTTTTTAAAATAGGTTTTTTTTATTGTTTTTATATAAACAATCCCTCTTTTATTTAAACAGTTTGTCATCTGGGCACAAATCTCACAGTTGGTATTTACTAATTCCTATCGTATCATATTACTCTATTCTTACTTCCTACCAGTACCACACATGATATATCGAATTATAATAACAATTCTTAGCCTATTTAATTTCTTATTCTCCTGTTTACCATTTTTCACCAGTCTTCTTAGGTTTTTCTAATTTCCATTTTTATTCTCCAGCACCAACTGGCTTTTCTGTCCTTCCCTGCAGCCCTGCAACGTCGGCCAGGCCGGGAGGGCAGCTCAGTAGGAACATTGGAAGGGATTTGAACCCAGGTTTAGTTTGGTCTCATTAAACCCAGGTTAGAGGTGGAATCCCCAACCTAGGCTCAACCTGGAACTGTTCATGGAAAAAAAGAGAAAGGTAAGAAAGAAAAAAGAGAAAGGCAACAAAGGTTGTAAAATGGAGCAAAACTCACTTAACAACTGTCTTGCTTAGGAACCAACATTTTGGGCTTAAATGTGGTCGTAAGTTGAGGACTACCTATATTTCATTTGGAGAGCCAGCTGAGTCTAGTGGTTGAAATACCAGGCTAGAAACTGGGAGACGGTGAGTTCTAGTCCTGACTTAGACATGAAAGCTGGTTGGGTGATTTAGGGCCAATCACCAGGTGACAGTGAGTTCTAGTCTCACCTTAGCTACGAAAACCAACTGGGTGACTTTGGGCCCATCAGCAGGAGACGGTGAATTCTAGTCTCACCTCAGCCAGGTAAAAGTCAGCTGGGTGACTATTTGGGCCACTTGCTGTCTCTCAGGCCAGCCTACCTGACAGGGTTGTTGTCATGTGGAAAATAAAAGGAGATATATTCGCCACCTTGAGTTATTTGTAAAACTAATAAAAGCAGGTTCCAAATAAATAAATGAATGTAAATAAAATAAATATCTGCCATACGCTGGGGGAGGAAGGAGAACTTTTCGTACACAAATAGTTCTGCCTTCAGCGAAGATGCCCAGAGCCTCAGCTAAGCGTGGGCGAGCCTCTGTGCTGAAAAAGGCTTCCAATCCAAAATGAATTTATTTTTATTATATATATATATATATATTTTGCAAAGAGGCTGAAAAAACCCACCAGATCCAGTCATTCATTCCCCCCCAACCCCATCAAATTTGATGCTCTGGAGGGAGATGGAGATTAAATAACCTAAACAGATTTTCTTCTCTCTCTGGGGGCAGACATGAGGGGGGAGGGGGAGATTTTTTTGCAATTCTTTTTAAATATTTTCTTTCTGGGTTTTTTTCCTCCCTCTCTCTCTCTCTCTTTTTTTTCCAGATTGCACTTCCACGTGGACCCCTGCCATGGCTCTGACTCACAGCTGCTCGCCCCCGCTGTGTTTTGCAACAGCTCAAGGTTGGTACTACTCAGCCAATGCTAAACTTCCCCCTCTCCCTATATCTCTCTCTTTCTCTCTCTCTCTCCCTTTCTCTCCCTTCCCCTTCTCTCTCTCTCTCCCTTTCTCTCCCTTCCTCTTCTCTCTCTCTCTGCCTCTGCCTCTCTCTCTCTCTCCCTTTCTCTCTCTCCCCCTCCCACTCTCTCTCTTTCTCCCACTCCCCCCCCCTCTCTCTCTCACACACACACAGAGGTGGTGACTCCACCAAAGATAGCAAGCCAGCATTTGGCTCTGATTTTAGGGAAAGGGGTTTAATGCTGTTTCCCTTTCAGTGTGTCTCACTTGAGGGAAAAAGCCTGGAAATTGAAATCATCTTTTTTTTTTTGCTCTTGTTACCCTAATGCTGGCTTTACCTAACCTTTATAGAATACAGAAGAGTTGGAAGAGACCTTGGAGGTCTTCTAGTCCAACCTCCCGTCCGAGCAGGAGACCCTGGAAAACAGGATAACAGAGTTGGAAAGGAACTTGTAGATCATCTAGTCCAACCCCCCCCCGCCCAACGCAGGAAGACCCCTTCCATTTCTGATGGATGGCAGTCCAGTCTCTTCTTGAAAGCTTCCAGGGATGAAGCTTCCATAACTTAGAAGGCAACTTCTGTTCCATTGGTTGGTTGTTTCTCCTTTCAGAAAATTTATCCTTTATTTCCAGGTTGAATCTCTCCTTGATCAGTTTCCATCAGTTATTCCTTGTCTGGCCTTCAGGGGCTTTGGAGAATAGCTTGACCCCCTTCCTCCTCTTCTGTGGCAGCCCCTCAATATTGGAAGATGCTCTCCTGTCTCCCTGGTCCTTCTCTTCCCTAGACTAGCCAGGCCCAGTTCCTGCAACCATTCGTCTTATGTTTTAGTCTCCAGTCCCCTAAATCATCCTGGTTGCTCTTCTCTGTACTTTTTCTAGTCTCAAATTTTTTTTTATAGTGTGGTTACCAAACTGGATGCAGGACTCTAGGTGTGGTCTTACTAAGGCTTTATAGAGTGGTATTAGTACCTCCTTGATCTCGATTGTATCCCTCTTGTTAATGCAGCTTAGGATTGCATTGGCTTTTTTGGCAGCTGCTGCACAACATTGGCTCCTATTTAGCTGGTTGTCCGCTAAGACTCCAAAATCTCTCTCACAGTCACTGCGATTAAACCTGGTTTACAGATACAGATTATTAGAGTTGGAAGGGACCTTGTGGGTCATCTAATCCAACCCCCCACCCAAGCAGGAAGACCCTACGCCATTTTGGACAGATGGCGGTTCGGTTTCTTCTTGAAAGCTTCCAGGGATGGAGTTTGCACCCAGTCTGTATGTGTACTTTTGGTTTTTCTTGCTTAAGTGTAAGACTCTTTCATCTTTTCCAGCTCTCCCGAGGACTTAAAGAAGACCCATCCATCATCACCTGACCGGGATGACCTCCAACCCAGCCTATGATTATCCTGAGCCCTATGCCAACCCCCGGCAAGGGGCTGTGTCTCTTCCCCATAACATCAGCCTCGTGGGGAGACTGAGGCTCACCCAGCCCGTTTGGCTCCAGCTGGGCATCAATTCAGCCACGGCCCTCCACATCTTGCAACGGGAACCGGCAGGGGTAAGGACAGGGGGCTTAAGACCTGGGAGGAGAAAATATTGGATGAAAAATACATACATGGTTGGAAAAGATGATCAAACAATACTGTCAGCTTTAGGAGCCATATTGAGATCAGATGCTCCCATGCTGCCACATTTTGAGCCTGGGAAAGTGGGAGGGGGGAAATTTCTTGGAGTGTACGTCGTTAGACGTAATAACATTCTTTTTCGAATTCAAGGTCAGGTTGTGTTGCACATAAGTGAGGGGAAGTCTCAAGTTGGGACCGATAGTGATTGGGGCCTATGATATGATGATGGGTGCAGGGCATGGATTTTGTAGTTTTTACTTAATGCAAAGAAGCCCAGAACTTTCAGGTTTGGGATTCCCCAGATGTATGTGCCAGTTTACTATCCAAAATAAAAAGACCTTTTGAGAAGATGTCTGTCTTGGAGTTATTGCTTGGAGCGGAGGTTTGCTGGCAAACATATAGATCTGAAAACAGAAATATTTTTGTTGGGTATAATGCCGGAGGGCTACGATAAGGGGACTATATATTTAGTTTTGCATGTATGGACATCAGCAAGCAGTAAGTCAGCAAGGGGGATCCCAGCACAGCTGATCATCAGAACAGCTGATTGCCGGGAGGGGAGGAAAGAAAAAGAAATACCTGAAGGAGTGACTGGACAGGGGAGAACGCAGTCAGCGATGTCACGCGATAAGGACTGACTGGGTGGGGAGGGGAAGGACAGGTGGAGAAGGGTGGGGCCAGCCAGGGCCACGGTTTGCCGGTTCTCCGAACTACACACAAGCATAACAACCGGTTCTATAGCACCGGTCTGAACTGGTAGAATCCCACCCCCCCTGCCTCTAACACCGTAATGGCGAACCTGTGGCATGCAGAGCCATTTGTGCAGTCAGACTTACCTCACTGTGCATGTGTGCACCTCCCAGCTGAATTTCGGCCCATTTGAGGCCTTTTTTGGCCTCCCAGCAGCTCGAGGCCAAGCCTCTGCAGCCTTTGTAGGCCGAAAACCAGGCCCGTTTTGTCACTTCCTGTCATTCCGAAAATACTGCAAGTGACAAAACGGGCCCATTTTTCGGCCTCCAAAGGCCGCAGAGGCTTCCCTCGAGCCACTGGGAGGCTGAAAAAGACCTCAAATGGGCTGAAAATCAGCTGGGAGGCGCAGTGCAGGTAAGGAGTGGCGTGGGGGAAATCACGCTAGCATGTGCAGGGGGCAGGGGAGCCGCACGCATTGCCTTCTGGGTGCTGGCACACGACCACACAATTTTTGGCACAGGATCCCCAAAAGGTTAGCCACCACTGCTCTAACATGACCCGCTTTCTCGCTTCCTGCAGACATTTCTGGTGCGAAGATCCAACACTCGCCAGTGCCAGGTTCTCTGCCTCCGTCTTTTGAATGGTTCATCGCCTACTTTTGTGACAAATTACCGTTTACAACAAGAACGGGCAGGTAAGACCCGGCTGGCATTTTTTTGAAAAAAGTGGGGAGACACCCATGAAATTGGAGTTGCAAAACTCGCTTGATTTAAACAGACAAGTAGATTCTCTGTATGGTTTTTCTCTGTTGGACATTGTATACGGAAAGTCCTGGACTTACATCCATTCATTTAGTGACTGTTCAAAGTTATGACGCCACTGAAAAAAAGAGACTTGTGACTGTTTTTCACAGTTAACAACCTTTGCAGACTCCCCATGGTCTTGTGATTAAAAATCCAGACACTTGGCCACTGACTCATATTTATGATAGTTGCAATGTCCTGGGGTCACATTATCCCCTTTTACGACCGTAAATTCAATGTGGGGGGAGTCAATTTTACAGGTAATCCTTGACTTACAACAAGAACGGAGGCCCAAATTTCTGTTGCTAAACAAAATAGTTGTTGAGTGAATTTTGCCCCATTTTACGACCTTTCCACCCACATGCCTTAAGTGAGTCACTGCAGTTGTGAACTTAGCAGCACGGTTGTTAAGTGGATCTGTGCTTCCCCCATTTTAATTTGGCTTGTCAGATAGTCTGTCTGTGTGATCACATGACCCTGGGACACTGCGACCATCATAAATATGAGTCTCTAAGCACCTGAGTTTTGATCACGTGACCATGGGGGATGCTGCAATGGTCCTAAGTGTGAAAAACGGTTCTAAGTCACTTTTTTCAGTGCAGTTGTAACTTTGAATGGTCACTAAACGAACCATTGTAAGTCAAGGTCTACCTGTGTTTTGCAATTTTTTCTTTTTGCAATAGATTTGCAGATGAAAAATAATTTGGTCAGCTGTTCAGCTTTGTTCGGGTATTATCCCATGTCATTGTGGTTGTGCTTTTAAAGTTGTAGCAACGATTCGGCAGAATCTCATCTGCCATCATCAGGCTTCTCTGCACTGAGTTTGTCTGTGAGTCAAACAATGACGTGTGAAAATACCCGAATAAAGCTGAATAGCATATATATATATATTCTTCTCTTTAGAGAAGAAGAAAAGGCCTTTTCTCCTGTTTAATTAAATATAAATATATATATGCATGTGAAATACCACTCACGCATCATCACAAAATCTCCAGAACCGTAAAGCCTACAATTTTGAAATTTGGCACTTAGGTTCTTCTCACTAAGAAAGGATTTTTTTGAAATGACCATCAGAGCATTAGTATTTCCTATATTCTTATTATTAACAGGCTGTGATGGTAAGGGGTTCTACTCCCCCTCCCCACCTGAAATGAAATCTCTTCCAAATGCAAAACACAAGCAGAGGAGAGGAGTTTCAGTTTCATAGCAGCAAGCAGCTTTAGTACAGAACAGTTGAGCTAAGCCATGCCCAGGCTCCTTGCTGTCTGTCTCCTTGCTCACATAGCAAATACTATTTCAGTTTCCAAACAGCCCTCAACTCTCTCACACACTGACAGGACGCTAGCCGGATGAATGCTGATAGATGCTGGTAGGCAGAGGCAGAATTTTTTTTCCCCTTTTTTCCTCCCCCCAAAATAAGCCCGACCACATAGTTTCATAGCGAAGCACGGGTATCAAACTAGTGTTTTAATATCCTCTTATAATATATTTTTTAATTTTTTTTCCTAGCCATTACACTGGAAGCATCCGATCGGAGTTTTCCCACGCTTCTTCATCTTATTGCTTCTTACTGCTCAATCCCGTAAGTGATGTTAGCAAAATCTTTGGAGAGGGTGATGCCTGGGTTGAAAGGCATCAAACACGCCCAGGAAGTGGGTTCAATTCACTAATGAAGTTAAGAGCCTCACGTCAAAGCATACAACTTTGTCCATAGTTTTACCTCTTACCCCCAAATGATTTTTTTAGTTTGGATGGTAATGTGACACCTGCGAACAACCGCTTTAAACCTAATGTAAAGCACTTTAAACGTGATTATCAAAAGTTCAATTTTTGTCCAAGTCTGGAATATCTTATTCACGTGGTCTTAGCTGCTACAACTTCCACAGTTTTAATTCCAACTTGATTTTGGTAGACCTCATCCCAAGCTGCTTTTCACCCCTGTCGCATTTTAATTGTTTTGTTTGTTTGAATTTCTAATTTTACAGATAGATAGATAGATATAGATAGATATAGATAGTTGATGATAGATAGATAGAGATAGATAGATAGATAGATAGATAGATAGATAGATAGATAGATAGATAGATAGATAAAGAAATTGAGATTGATAGATGATAGATATATAGAGATTGAGATAGATAGATAGATATAGAGATTGAGATAGATAGATAGATAGAGAGAGAGAGAGATGATAAATAGAGAGATAGAGAAGAGAAAGAAAGGAAAAAGGGAAGGATTGGACTGCCATTTATCAGAAATGGGGTCTCCTGCTTGGGCAGAGGGTTGGACTAGATGACCAGAAGGTCCCTTCCAACTCAGTTAATCTGTAGTCTGAAAGAAGGAAGGCCTCCAAGATCCCTTCCAACTCTATTATTCAGAGGAGAAAGATAGGAGAATCTCCTGCTTGAGCAAAGGGTTGGACTAGAAGACCTCCAAGCGCCCTTTCCACTCTATTCTGATTAATTAGATTCCCTTTAACAACTGCAGTAGTTCACTTAAAAAAAATTGGGCATAACTCATTGAATAACACGTTGCTTAGTGGTAGAGATTCAGGTTCCAGTTGTGGTATCTGTATGGGTTTCTGACTTTTGAAAGCAGCCTTATGGGTTTGGGAACTCTGGACAAGGTTCTCTTTTTTCTCCCCTCTTAAGGGATATCCTGCCTCTTGCGTTACGTCTCCCACAGCCAATCTGGGAGGCTTCCACCTGCCAGGAGCTGGAAGCCATTGCACACCTGGGGCTAGGTGAGTAGCTGTGGGGGAGGTAATCCCACCACACATTACTTTCAATGCTTCCCCAGTCCACACACCTCCGGATTTCAGGATCGTTGAGTTTCTGGGCTCAGAAGTCTAGAATTAGGATGCTCAGAGATTGGGATAGCATCAAGATCATCACAAGAAGTGATAATACTACTTTAAACTGCATATTCTTGGAATAATACTATGTCCAGTTTTGGTCACTGCGATATAACAAAGATGTTGAGATCTTAGAAAGAGTGCAGAGAAGAGCAACAACGATGAAACCCATCAAAGAGAGAAGCAACCTGGAATGGATGGATGGATGATTGAATGAATGAATTAATGATTGGATGGATGGATGGATGGATGGATGAATGATTGACTGAATGATTGAATGAATGGAGGATGGATAGATGAATGGATAGATGATTGAATAAATGATTGAATGGATGAATGAATGATTGAATGGATGGATGGATGGATAGATGGATGGATGGATGAATGATTGAATGATTTAATGAATGGAGGATGGATGGATGAATGAATGGATGATTGAATGGACGAATGAATGAATGAATGATTGAATGGATGATTGAGTGAATGAGTGAATGGATGGATGGATGATTGAATGAATGTGGATGGATGGATGAATGAAGGATTGAAGGAATGGATGGATGGATAGATAGATGGTTGGATGGATGAATGAATGATTGAAAGAATGATTGAAGGAATGGATGGATGGATGATTGAATGAATGAATGAATGAATGGAGGATGAAT
Source organism: Laticauda laticaudata (assembly GCA_004320025.1). Classification (NCBI taxonomy): domain Eukaryota; kingdom Metazoa; phylum Chordata; class Lepidosauria; order Squamata; family Elapidae; genus Laticauda; species Laticauda laticaudata. The sequence goes on from BHFT01017318.1 coordinate 82,199, forward strand.
GGATGGATGGATGGATGAATTCTTTATTGGCCAAGTGTGATTAGACACACAAAGAATTTGTCTTGGTGCCTATATTCTCAGTGTACATAAAAAGAAAAGGGACACTTGTCAAGAATCATCAGGCGCAACACTTAATTATAGTCATAGGATATAATAAGCAATCAAATCATGCCAGGAAAAAGTCCATATCAATCGTAAGGATACAAGCGACAAAGTTTCAGTCATACAGTCACAAGTGGGAGGGGATGGGTGATAAGGAGTGATGAGAACATTAATAGTAATAGTAGTGCAGACTTAGTAAATAGTTGGACAGTGTTGAGGGAATTAGTTGTTTAGCAGAGAAAAAAACTCCCCTTGTGTCTCGTTGTTCTGGTGTGCAGGGCTCTATAGCGTCGTTTTGAGGGTGGGAGTTGAAACAGTTTCTGTCCGGGATGTGAGGGGTCTGTAGATATTTTCACAGCCCCCTTTTTGACCTGTGCAGGATATACAGGTCCTCCATGGAAGGCAGGTTGCTAGTAATTGTTTTTTCTGAAGGAGAAACTTCCTAACAGTGAGGGCAATTAACCAGTGGAACAGCTTGTCACCAGAAGTTGTGGATGCTCCATCACTGGAGGTTTTCAAGAAGAGACTAAAGTCTTCTGTTCTTGGGTAGCGGGTTGGACTAGAAGACCTCTGAAATCCCTTCCCTATCTATCGTTCTATGTTCTGTTCCTTCTCCTTCTCCTGCAGAATTTTGGAATTCCTCTCTCAATGCCAAGGAATCCACTCGACTGGCTTCACTGGGATCTACTTCCAGCACGTGTGCAGCCTCTCCCTCCCTCCCTCTAAGGGATCCCCAGGGTTTGCATGGGCCCCAGATGGGTGGGGAACAGCCCAGCCAAGCCCCTGGCCTTCCCCCCACCTCTCTTGAGGGCCCCTCCCCTGAAGACGTGAGCGTCCGACGCCAGTATTTCAAGAGTAACATCAAAGTGCAAGTTTCCACCGAGGCTGCCAGCCCCCTCTCCCCACCGGCAGCCCCACCGCCCCCCATTCCTGTTGACAAGAAGAAGCAAAAGAAGACCTCTCCCCACCCACCCCAGCCCCCTGCCCCCGACAGGAAAAGCCAATGTCCCAATGGAGAAAACTGCACAACAGGGAGGAAGGACTCCTAAAAACACGGAAAGGTTTGCTCCCTCAGCTTCGTTGGACCAGCCGCTGTGCACGATGGGCAGGAAACAGGTGTGTGTATGTGGAGGGGGTGCCTGATGAAGAATGTTGTCCCTGGCACCCCCCTCCCCAATTGCTCAAGGTGAGGAGGAAACCGAGCCCGGAGTCCAGAATTACATTTCCAGCTCACCTGTGTCTTTTTGGGGTTTGCAGGGACATAAGAAACGGAATGGAGTAGAATGGAATGGAATGGAATGGAATGGAATGGAATAGAACGGGATGGAACATAGGATAATATAGGAATAGAATAGAATGAGGAAAAATAGAATAGAATAGAATAGAATGAGAGAAAAGAGAAGAGAAGAGAAGAGAAGAGAAGAGAAGAGAAGAGAAGAGAAAAAAAGAGTAAAGAAGAGAAGACAGAACAGAACAGAATAGAACAAGGAATAGAATAGAATAGAAAGAACAATAGAATATAGAAGTGAAGAGTAAAGAGAGAATAGAATGGAATAGAATAGAATAGAATAGAATGTAGAGGAGAATAGAGAATAGAATGGAATAGAATAGAATAGAATAGAATAGCAGAGTTGGAAGGGACCTTGGAGGTCTTCTAGTCCAATCCCCAATTGTTGTGTCCAAGGGAGAATTACTGGTTGTACACAAATTAACGACCACAATCGGGATCCCATTGCGGTTGTTAAGCAAGCCCGCCATTATGACCGATTTTGCCAGGATCGTGAAGTGAATCACTAAAAGCTGCATACGAAGTGATCAGTCAATATTCTTTTTTTAAAGAAATGAATCGAAGCCATGTATGCCTGGAAGAATCCTAGAATCGCAGGGTTGGGAGGAGCCCTGGGGTGCATCTAGTCCAACCCTGCCCCTTGGTTCAGGGTACGCTGATTGATGGCCCTCTCGCTTCCCTTTGAAACTGGCCTAGCTTGCAGGGCTTTCAGCTTGAAAAGGCACCAACATACAGGCTGCTGCTTTTGAGTTTTTCGCAGGGAAAATTAAGACCGTTTTTAAAACATTTTCTGAACTCATTTATGTAACCGCGTCAGCTGCTTTGTGTTAGACAGAGGGGCTTAAGAGATATAATTTTATGTTTTTAATATAAGCTTAGGTCAAATAAGGACATTTAAAGATGCAGTATCTAGTTACCTCTCTCTCTGTGTTATGTGTGTGTGTGTGTATTTTTCCTTTCTCCACTTTAAACAAAAAACAAATATTGGTGTTTCTGTTTGACCTCTCAGTATTTGAAGAGGTAAACTATTACGCTGTGGTTGAACATTTTCACTACTCAAGTTTTACTAGTGTTATTTGGCCGCTGTTATTGCTTTTTATAAACCTTGGGTGCAGGCAGCCTCTTCTATGAAGAGCAGGCGTTTTGAAACTTTTCAAATAAAGATCATTACTAAATGTATTCATGTCTTGGTATGTTTAATTTTATTTCCTTATTATTCCAGGCCCCAAGTGCCCTCCGGGTGGGGGGGTCGACCACAACATCCATCATCCCCACCCCAACTGGTGATGGCTGGGGATGAACCAAGTTCCAGGATCCTCAAATAAATACCCAGTGTCTTCTCTACCTAAACTTTTTTTTAAAAATGGTATTGTTATTGGCTTAGATGTGCCAAAAGTGTGGCAAACAAGCAGGATTTCCGACACTTAATCTTTTTTAAAAAATACTTTGTTCAATTTTCAAACAGTTTAAAAAACATACAAAAAATACACAGTTATAGCAACATTGAAGACATCATTTACATTTCCTAATCTTATTCTTATACTTAATTTCCTATTACATTGCAGTTATTACACATCACTTTTCCTATTAATTCACTATTTCTTATTCCATATTTCTACCACTCGTTAGGTAATATATTTTCTATTAATTCTACATGCAGTATATATAACTTCATAACCTTTACTTAATTACAGTACTACTTCCCCCCCCATTTTCAAATCATGCATCCCAGGCATCCCAGATTAAACAGTATGTCAATTCTTCTTTGTCTTTTAAGGACAGGTCAGCTTGTCCATTTCTCCGCAGTCTGGTATTTTCCCGATCACTGCTACCTCTTGTCGTGTATCTCCCTGTTTCTAGTGTTATGCCTATGAGATCCTAGCAGCAGTTGTTATATGTAGAATGATATATCTGTCAGTTTTACTCTATTTTCCTTTTTTTTATGCCCAATAAAAAATAGTTCTGGTTGAAATTCAATTTTTTGTTTTATTATTTTAATAGTATTTCCTCAATCTATATATTTAAAATTATAAAAACAAAAGACCACTCAGGCGTCATCACAAAAGCTCCAGAATCGTAAAGCCTACATACTTGAAATTTGGCACATAGGTTCCTCTTGGCTTCTAGGTGCTCACTAAGAAAGGATTCTTCAAAATGACCATCAGAGCTGTTAGTATTTCCTATATTATTATTGTTGTTGTTATTATTAACACGCTATGATGCTAAGGAGTTCCATTCCCCCTCCCCACCTGAAAAGAAATCTGTTCCAAATGTAAAACAGTTTCGGAGCACCAAGAAGCTTTAGTACAGAACAGTTGAGCTAAGCCACATCCAGGCTCCTTGCTGTCTCCTTGCTCACACAGCAAATACTGTTTCAGTTTCCAAACCGCCCTCAGAAGACGGTCATTAAGTGAACCTGGCTTCCCCGTTCGACTTTCCTTGGCAGAAGGGTCGCAAAAGGGCATCACGAGAGCCCCAGACACTGGGACCGTCGTACATATGAACCAGTGGCCAAGCAGCCGAATTTTGATCAGGTGACCACGGGACATTGCAACGGTCGTAAGTCACTTTTTTTCAGTGCCTTTGTAACTTTGAACAGTCACTAAATGAACTGTTGTAAGTTCGAGGATGACCTGTATGCGGGAGGGACACAAAGCATTCTCTTTTCTGTCTTTTTCTCCTGTCTTTTGCAGGCTTGAAAGCAAATATCTTTCCATTGTTGAAGATGGACCCCGTTTGAATTTGTTTTTGGAGGGGGGGAAAAAAACAAGTTTTTTTTTTTTTTAAAGATTATCTTCCCTTCTAAGTAAATCCAGGAACTCTTGCTTAATTCCTTGGAAAATCACTGTGATTAACTTCTGCCTAATTCCCCCATTGAGCTTGGACCTGGGATCCCGACTCCACCAAAATCGTTTTCCCCAGGAATTCTGCTTTGGGGTGAGAGAAATTGGTGGAAATGGAGGAACATTTTCATCGCTTTCCAAAGAGGGTTTTGTTTTTTTTCCCCACCCCAACTCTGTTCTTGCAAAATTTAGCCATGTCAAGTTGAGATAGTTTGATTTATCACTATTTTATTTCCTCCTCTTCAAAATGGGAGGGTTGGTTTTTTTTTCAGACTTGGGGATGCCCAAAACTCTTCTTCAAGGGAATTGGGAAATGCTACATTAATTCCAGTCTTTCCTTTCTTTTCCTTCCTTTCCCTTTCCCTTCCGTTCCTTCCTTCCCTTTCTATTTTCCTCCCTTCCTTCCCTTCTTTCTTTTCCTTTCCTTTCTTCCCTTCCTTTCCTTTCCCCCTTTCCTTTCTTTTCCTTTGCTTTCCATTCCCCTCCCTTCTTTCCCTTTCTATTTTCTTCCTTTCCTTCCTTCCCTTCCTCCTTTCCTTTCTTTTCCTTTCCTTTCTTCCCTTCCTTTCCCTTCCCCCTTTCCTTTCCTTTGCTTCCCTTCTTTCTTTTCCTTTGCTTTCCATTCCCCTCCCTTCTTTCCCTTTCTATTTTCTTTCCTTCCTTCCTTTCCTTCCTCCCTCCCTCCCTCTTTTCCTTTCTTTCCCCTTCCCCTCTTCCCTTCCCTTCCCCCTTCCTTTCACTTTCTTTCCGTCTTTCCCACCCTTTCTTCTTTTACCTTCCTCTCCTCTCCTTTCCCCTTCACCTTATCTTTTCCTTTCTCTTTCTTTCCCTTTCCCTTTCTCTTCCCCTTTTCCTTTTTTTTTCCTTTCCCTGATTTCTTCACATTTGTCTTCCTCTCTCTCTCCCTCCCTCCCTTTTCCATTCTAAATATGAGTTTTTCTTCCTTTTCATTTTGTATTCCAGATTTTTAACAAAGTTTATTTTTCCATTAAAACAAAACAAACAACGGACTGCTTTTCTTCCCAGATGTTTTCCTTCCCTGCCCAAACTGGCGGGACAAAAAGGTAGAAACCCTACCTTACCTAGTGGTCAGACTGAACTGGGTGGGGTCACTGTGCCAGACATTAGAAGGGGGGGGCATCTGGCTTCATTTATGCAAGCCCATTTTCCAGCTAAGGCAAGAGGAGGAGGCAGGTCAACAGCCGCCGATATCGGTGAAATGTCAATTAATGATTAAACGGGGCTACCAAGTCGGAGAAGCTGTCAGAAGGACTCAAGCTGAGCCATGGCAAACAGTGAGTAAGGATTTGGGCACATTTGGCATGTGGGAACGCGGCCAGGGGATGGTAGCGGGCCCAAGAATGGGATTCCAAACCAGACAGCGACCAATGCAACTCGTCCTCGCCCTTACGACCATCACGGGGCCCAAAATGTCGGTTGCTAAGGGAGCCGTTTCTCAAGTGAGTTTTGCCCCCATTTTACCACCTTCCTTGCCACGGCTGTTAAGCGAACCGTTCCAGTCAATAAGCGGTTGTTAAGTGAATCTGGCTACCCTTAATGACTGAGCTCCGTCAGGAGGTCGCAAAAGGGGATCGTGGGGACGCTGCGACCGTCGTAAATGGAAGCCAGTTGCCAAGCGTCTGAATTGTAATTCAGGGGATGGTGCCACAGTCGTAAGTGTGAAAAGCAGTCAAAAGTCCTTTTTTTCAGTACTGTTGTAACTTTGAATGGTCACTAAATGAATTGTTGTAAGTCAAAGACTACCTGTACAATGTGAAGGAATTATGGGGCAATGTTTAGAGGGGGCCAAGCATTTCTTAATATTTAACCCCCTCTTAAAGATGACGGGGGTCAACCTATTCTCCAAAGCACCCATTTCCTCCCTTCTTTCTTTACTCTCTCCCTCCAATTCTCCTTCCCTCCCTCTCTCTCTCTCTCTCTCTCTCTCTTTCTTTCTTTCTTTCCTTTCTTCCTTTCCTCTCTCCCTGTCTCTCTTTTCCTTCTCCATTCCTCCCTCCTCCCTCCTTGTCTCTCTTTCTCCTTTCTTTCCTCCCTTCTCCTTCCTCCCTGTTCTCTCTTTTCTTTTCCCTTCCTTACCTTCCTTCCTTCCTCCCTCCCTCCCTCCTCCCTCCCCGTCCTCTTTTCCTTCTCCTTTCCTTCCTTCCTTCCCTCCTCTCTCTTTCCCTCTCCTCCCTCTCTCCCTCTCTTTGCGCTCTCCTTCCTCCTTCGCTCCCTCCCTGTCTCTCTTTTCCTTCCTTCCTCTTCTTCCTTCCTTCCTCCCTCCTCCCCTTCCCTCCCGTCTCTCTTTTCCTTCGGCCTTCCTTCCTCCTCTCCCTCCTCTCTCTTCCTCTCTCCCTTCTTTCCTTTCTGCCCTCCCTCCCTGCCTTCTTTTCCTTCCCCTTCCGTCCTCTTCCTTCCTTCCTTCCTTCCTTCTCCCTGCCTTCTTTCCTTCTCCTTCCTTCCTTTCCTTCCTCCCTCCCCTCCTTCTCTTTCCCTTCCTCCTCTCTCCCTTCTTTTCCGCTCTCCTTCATCCTCCGTCCCTCCCTGTCTCTCTTTTTACCTTTTCCTTCCTTCCTCCTTTCTTTCTCCCTATCTCTTTCTCTCTCCTTCTTTCCTTCTCCCTCCCTCCCTGTCTCCTTCTCGCTTTTCTCCCTCCCTCCCTGTCTCTCTTTTTCCTTCGCCCTTCCTTCTTCCTCCCTGTCCTCTTTTTCTTTCCTTCCTTTCTATGCTTCCTCCCTCCCTCCCTCCCTTCCTTTCTCCTTGTCTCTCTTTTTTTCTGCCTTCCTTTCTTCTCCCTCTTCCTCCCTCTCTTTCCCCTCTCCTCCCTCCCTCCCTCCCTCCCTCCCTTCCTTCCTGCCTTCCCTTCCTCCGTCCCTTCATCCTATTGCTATTCAAACCTGTCTTATTTCTAGCTTTTGACTTAGTCTGGCTCCACTTTCATCATCCTTATTCTTGTTATCAGTGCTGTTCATTAATATTACTGAAATCCCCAGTGCTCGATTTTATCTGAGCCTGGATCAACAGGGTGGTGGGAATCCAGCCAGCATTTTTACAGGATGGAGGCTGCTTCGCCCCTTCAGGTTTGCAGGGGTTTCCTTGTCTGCTGCCAGCAGCTGTCTAGGGTTCTCTTTTTCTCTCCTTCAGAGACTTTCCATGATCTTCACTCAATTCTGTATCTCTTGCGTGTCACAATCCGTCTTTGGCCGTGATCTTCGGTCGTTTGCTGGCGTCCAAAGGTCCACCTGCTGCTCCAAAATCTGCCACCTCTTCCTGCAGTGTCCAAGTCCTGGATTTGCCTCCACCTCACACTTCTTGCCCCACCTCCTCTCCCCTTTTGCAAAATGCCCCATCCGTTTTCTCCCTTAAGAAACAGGAATGTCACTGGGAAAGGAAGCGTAAGAAAAGGATGAAGAGAATAGAATTAGAATAAAAATACAATAAAAATAAAATAGAATAGAATAGGATTCAGAATAGAAGAATAGAATAGAATTAGAATAAAAATAGAATAGAATAAAAATGGAATAGAATAAAAATAGAATAGAATAAAAATAGAATAAAATGGAGTAGAGTGTATATAAAATAATAGAAGAGAATAGAATAAAAATAGAAGAATAGAATAGAATTAAAATAAAAAATAGAATAGAATAAAAATGGAATAGAATAAAAATAGAATAGAATAAAAATAGAATAGAATGGAGTAGAGTGTATATAAAATAATAGAAGAGAATAGAATAAAAATAGAATAGAAGAATAGAATAGAATTAAAATAAAAAATAGAATAGAATAAAAATCGAATAGAATAAAAATAGAATAGAATAAAAATAGAACAGAATAAAAATAGAATAGAATAGGATTCAGAATAGAAGAATAGAATAGAATAGAATTAGAATAAAAATAGAATAGAATGGAGTAGAATGTATATACAGTAAAAATAATAGAAGAGAAGAGAATAGAACAAAAATAGAATAGAATAGGATTCAGAATAGAATAGACCTGGAATAAAATAGAGTAGAGTAGAGTAAAAATAGAATGGAACAGAGTAGAGTAGAAGAGAATATAGAGTAATACAGAATAGAATGTATATAAAAAGAAGAGAAGAAAAGAGAATAATACAATAGTTGGAAGGGACCTTGGAGGTCCTCTAGTCCAGCCCCCTGCTTAAGCCGAAGACCCTATACCATTCCAGACAAATGGTTGTCCAATCACTTCTTAAAAGCCTCCAGTGATGGAGCACCTATAATTTCTTGTGACAAGATGTTCCACTGGTGAATTGTGCTCACTCTTAGGAAATTTCTCCGTAGTTGCAGTTGACTGAAACTCAAATATGACCCAGCAGTTTGGTGACAGAACTGCTAAAAATGATACCATTTTAGGTGGCCGCCTCTAAAATCCTCTGAAGTCCAATCAACTGCCAGCATCCTCCATTTTAGGAAATGATTCTATATTGAATGATTTAAGAAGACTTTTGAACAATCAACCCTGCCATCTATTTATTTGCGGTTGGCATTTTTTTTAGTTACTCATAAAGTTTTGAGCTCATGGCATTATTATGTCATTCAATAGCAGCTTTAATATTATTCTGTTATGGGTTCATTTGGATTTTTATACTACAGCTATAGGTCGTTTTCAAATAACGACAACAATGGAGCCCAAAATTTATGTTGCTCAACAAGGCAGTTGTTAAGAAAGGTTTCCCTCCCATTTTATGACCTTTCCTGCCACCGTTGTTCAGTGAATCCAGCAGTTATTATTGCATTAGTAACACAGTTGTTAAGCATCATAAATAAAAGTCAGTTGCCCAGCATCCAAATTTTGATCAGGTCATGAGTCACTTTTAAGTCATTGCAATGGTCATAAGTTACTTTTTTTCAGTGCTGTTGCATCTGTCATGCCCCTGTCAGAGTCTGAATCCCAGGAGGAAGATGAACAGTTGACAGGGAGTGGGAATGTGGCTCCATTGGCTGTGGAAGAAATTGGTGAAGGGCAAAGTCCAGCTGGGCAGAGCAGGGAAGAGGTAGAACAAGGGAGAGGGAGTTCAGAGGAAGAACCAGGCCCACCTCCTCTTCCTCCCAGGGCATGCAGGGAGGAACAGAGAAGGGAGCAACGTGGGTTGCATGGCTTATGGGGGAGGAAAGGGCCCTGACTCCCTTCATTAGCTGCAGCTAGGAACATAGTTTATAAAAAAGGCAAGCTGCATCCGGCAGGCTGTTGGGAGCAAACCTGACTTTATCTTGTATCGTGGTGGCTTATCGGTGTTCCTGGAGTCTTCCCAACTGTGTGAGTTTTGCCGTGCTTTCACGTCTGAAATTCTTGCTCCTGCCCTGCCAAACTAATTACTTCAGTTTGGTTTGTTTGGATTTTAAGTTACAGTTTGTGTGTTTTGGACTGAGTTTTCTATAGTCAAAGGCTGTTCCTGGGAGAGTTTTTCCCAGCCCAAAAGTAACCAGGACATTGGGGGCAAAGTTGGAGCAAATAAAGAGACTCTTATTGCTTATCTGACTGTGTTGCCTTTGTGCCAGCTCATCACAGTATCTTTGAATGATTTATCCCCAGGTCATCACAATATCTTTGAATGGTCAGTGAATGAACTGTTGCAAATTGAGGACTGCCTGTAATTTTGCAAAAGGACCGCTTGCAAATGATAACCTGGAGAAGGCGGAACAAATAATATTTTAGTTATGTTTCAATATTTTTCATTATTTTATTTTATTTTCCAACAGCACCTGAAGCCTCCTCGCGGCATCTGATGCACCAATTTTGGGAGGAACATTCACAGAATTCCTCGCTGGAGGAAATGATGCTGGACTCCAGAGCCCAGGAACTCACTCAAGAAGATACACCTGAGATACTCAGTCTTCTGCCTTTCCTAGAGGGACAGGAGGTGTTAGAATTGGGAGCCGGGATAGGGTGAGTAGTGCAGTAGTCTAGAGCAGGGGTCGCCAACCTTTTGGACCTCAGGGACCACCAAAATCATAATTTTTAAATCCCACGGACCGTCCCTGGGAAAATCCCCCAAAATTCTGCAGGAAAATTCCCCACCCCATTTTCCTATTGATTTGATTGATCTTTCTTTATTTGGTATTGCAGGATACCATCTCCAGATCTGTTTTATTTTTTTTGGGGGGGGGGGGGNAGGAAAGCAGCAGAAGCAGCAGAAGTCTTTCTTTCTCTCCCCCAAACTCTGCAGAAATGAGTCTTTGCCGGCGCAGCCTCTTGGAGCAGGAGGCCTTGCAGGGTCCCAAAGACTCATTTCTGGTGGAGTTTGGGGGAGAGAAAGAAAGACTTTGGCTGCTTTCCTTGTATGCAGCCAAAAGCAGAAGAAGAAAGAAGCGGAAAGAAGCAGCCTGGTGGCCAGGCCAGGCACATGGGGCAAATGGGGCAAGTTTCCCCCCTCTGCCCTTTCCAACCCTCCCCTCACTACCTTGTGTTGTGTGCAATGCAAGGGACACAAGCCTTGTGTTCCCACGGGCCACGTGGGTGGCGTAACGCTGTGTTCCTGTGCAGCCTGGATTAATTGCTTTGGGAGTGACATTTCTCCGCAGATCACCAAAATTTTCTCATGGACCACTTGTGGTCTCCGGCCCACTGGTGGGCAACCACTGGTCTAGAGGTGGTGCTCTCACCTCACAATTATGAGGCTGTGAGTTCAATCCCAGACAGAGGCAGATATTTCTCTCTCTCAGCACAATGTGAATATAACTGCTGCAAAAAAAACAAACAAACTCTGCTCTGGCAACAGGAAAAGCACCCAGCCAGTAAACACTCAGCTCCATTCAGTTGCCCAGGCAGACTCTATCCTAAGAGACTTAGGACTGTTTTTCACAGTTACAACCAGCATCCCCATGGTCACATGATCAAAATTCAGAGGCTTGGCAATTGGTTCATATTTATGACGGTCATGTGATCCCCATTAGTGACCTTCTAACAAGAAAGAGTCAGTGGGAGGCCAGATTCACTGAGCAGCCATGTGACTAACTTAAATACCTGCAGTGATTCACTTGACAAGTGTTTCACTTAACAACAAGAATGCTGGGCTGAATTGTGGTCGCACGTCAAGAACGACCTGGACAACTCCGGGAAGAAAACATACATAATATTCCTGCCTCCTATCCATCCAATAAGTGATCGACTGCAAGTTTCAGATCTCATGCAGGGAGGAAGGCAGTCTGTACATCCTCAGAGGCTACTGTAGACATTTAACCATTTGGCTCAAATCCAGCTCTTTTGTAATGTTGATCATGTCTGCAATTTCTTTCTGCCTATCTGCAATTTTGATAGATTGGTCTGCCCTGTGCAATAGAGAGAGAGTGTGAGCAATCCATTTATTTTGGCCTTTGATCAGCTCAAAGTATAAAACATGATCAAATTGCCTTGAAAAACATTTACAAAATGGATTAGAAAATTGTAACCATACTGTTTTTTTTTAAATACATAAAAACACCACTGAAAATAAAATCTATAAATGGATGGCTACACATATGGCTGCATGAATTGTGCTTACTATAAAATACCCAGGAACTTATCTTTATAAATTAAGAACTGCATGAGTGGAAGCTATAAATTTAGCCTATAAACAATTTGTAAAAGTGTGAATTAAACAGAAAATGCATAGAAGGTTAAACTCCCTAAAATGAAGAAATGTAAGAAGGTAAGTGATATCAATCGAAATCAATCAACTAGTGGAACAGAAGCTGCCTTCAGGAATTGTGGGAGCTTCATCCCTGGAAGCTTTCAAGAAGACATTGGACTGCCATTTGTCAGAAACAGTGCAGGGTGTCCTGCTTGGGCAGGGGGTTGGACTAGATGACCTATAAGGTCCCTTCCAACTCTATAAATCTGTAATATCGAAGCAATCAACCCATGGAAGAGAAGTTGCCTTCAGAAATTGTGGAAGCTTCATCCCTGGAGGCTTTCAAGAAGAAACTGGACTGACATTGGTCAGAAATGGTATTGGGTCTCAACACTTGGGCAGAGGGTTGGACTAGATGACCTACAAGGTCCCTTCCAACTCTGTTCATCTGTAAATCTGTAAAATCTCTTAGCAGATTTAAAAAACAAACAAACAAACCTACCTTTACTCCAGGTTAAATTAATACAGGCTTACCAAAGCTCATTATTCCTTCCTTTTATTTTCTTTTACAGCCGATTTACTGGATCGCTGGCTGGATTAGCCCATCATGTGACTGCGGTTGATTTTATGGATAGCTTCTTGAAACGGAATCGGGAAGGAAACGTCCATCGGACCAACATAACGTTTTTACAGGCTGATGTTACCACCTTGGATTTCCCAAGCCAGAGGTGAAAACACCTTGCATAATTACTTGGCCAAATCTAACACTAGCTAGCTCCTGCAAAGGTGCTTTTTCAAGAGGCTACTGGACTTTCTGCCTCTTGCAAAAGGACCTTTGGGACTACCAGGACAGATGGCTTTCAACATGTTTTTCTTATTTTTATCACTACGTGGAATCTCTGGCATAAAATATATAGATGTGTGTCACCCACCCAGCTTTCATGCCTAAGGCAGGATTAGAATTCACCATCTACTGGTGATTGGCCCAAAGTCACCCACCCAGGTTTCACGTCTAAGGCGGGACTAGAAGTCACTGTCTCCTGGTGATTGGCCCAAAGTTACCCATCTAGCTTTCATGCGTAAGGCGGGAACTAGAACTCACCGTCACCTAGTGATTGGCCCAGTCACCCACCCAGCTTTCATATCTAAAGTGGGACTAGGACTCACCATCTCCTGGTGATTGGCCCAAAGTCACCCAGCTGGCTTTCATGTCTAAGGCGGGAACCAGAACTCACCGTCTCCTGGTTTTAGCCCGGTGCCTTAACCATTAGACCAAACTCCATACCCCAGAAAGCTGATGCTTTCTGATTTCAAACCTATGGAATATGAAGTGCCGATTCGAAATTCTAGCAGGAATCTCCCTTCTTCCAATCATTTATTTGTCCTCCCAATTTTAGCTTCGACCTCATCTTCTCCAACTGGCTGTTCATGTACCTGTCAGATGCTGAGCTGAAGGCCTTAATCCAGCAGATGCTTCTGTGGTTAAAGCCGCATGGCCATATTTTCTTCCGGGAATCGTGTTTTTACCAGTCAGGTGAGCCCACCTGAGAAACCAGATCCAAATCCAATTTGGAAACTGAGGCAGGGTTGCATCCAGATTAATTCTCCTCCAATTTGGGGTATATGGACTTCAACTCCCAGAATTCTCAGCGGTGGTCCTACTGCCTGTGGAATTCTGGGAGTTGAAGTTGACACATCTGGTCGTGCTCCAGATTGGGAAACATGGTTACAGATACATTGGCTGTTTTAAACACACCTAGAATGTACTTAATTTGGTTTCTAAACCAGCCAAAATGTGAAACCATGAACTAACCAGAGTTAGTTTACTGAGATTAGGATGATGATGGTAACAGGAATTATATAAAAATCAGTCCAGTTGTTCACTGAATGTGCTTGCAAAACTGGTTTTGGCATTGGCTTCCATCTCCAAAACTCCAGCAGCAGAAAAGCCAATATTAACCATGATTCAAAGTTTACAAAGATGTAAGGGATAACTCTGGCCAAGGTTGGTAAAATGTGTGAATCCCAGTTATTAGGTGACCTGGTGAATCCATTGTGCCTTTTGGAATATTTTTTTTTTTAAATTGTCTTCAAAGTGCACAGGTTTATTTATAGACCTGCAATGGCACAACGCAGCCACTAGAGCTAAATGCAGGGGCCAACCTGAGCCAATTTTTCTGCCTTTTGCTACGGTAGTTAAGCATGATTTTTCCTGGTGTTTTTGCCTTTTGGGGGAGAGACTGTTTTTTTCTTATTTATTTTTTTAAAGAAATAAAAACCAAACGAAGGAGCCACAGCGAAAACCTGAATGCAAACATTTTCCCATGCATGCAATGCCCGGACTCAAACGCCAGAGGGCAGCATTTTGCAGTCATCACTTCTGGTGCAATGACCAAAAGGAGCCAGCAGAGGGCAGACTGTTCTTTCTGCCTTTTCTCCCCTTTGAGATTGAAGCCCTTTCCAAGCACATTGTAATGGCCACTTTCAACCGCCAGAGGGCAGCGTATGCTCAGGTGTTGGGGGGGAAACACCTGCAATAGCCAACCTGAGCCACCAGAGGGCAGAAGTTTACAATATACCTCCATATTATATCCTTCATATTTGCAAAATATGACAAGCATAGTTTTGGCTGCATTCACACAACTAATTGCTGCGTTTCTTTAACATTGCTTAGGACAGACGCATAAACCAATGTATGGCTTTGATGCCTGGTTTTTCCCTTTTTGCAAAGATTCATCGCTGGATTTCCCCAGCGTGTTGAATCCCAAATAATCCATTCTGAAAATCCATTCGATCCAGGAAGTAATCTGAGAAAAACTCAGAAATGTTGCTCTCCTCAGCTCAGTGCTTTGAAGGTCTCCAAAATTTTGAGCCATTTCTTTTTTTTTCCCCAACAGAAGTTGCAAGGAATGGTGTTTTTTTTTTTTTTTGGTTAATGCAATGTTTATGCTCCTTTTCCCTAGCATTTCAATCTGTCTCAAAAGTTTCTAGCCCTCATGGTTTTAGAGCAAAGTCTGTTCCCAAAGGGAACAATTTAAAAATTGCAGGTTTTTTTTTCCACACGGCTCAACTGTTGGATAGGAGATTATAGCCTGAGAATAAAACCTGCAACGCAAGCAAAGCTGAGAATACTGATTATATTATCTGTTTTCAAAGAATTTTTACAAGGTGGCACTTTGATTTCATCATGAGATTGGATGCCTAGTTTGTTTTTTCTCACCATCTGCTGACTTTCACTCCTCCCAATTTATTTTAGGAAACAGCCACAGAAGTTTTAACCCTTCCTTTTACCGAAAGCCTGCAGAATACAATCAACTCCTCACCTCAGACCAAGTGACGATCGGAAACATGTCTTATGGATTTGAGATTGTTTTATGCCGTTCAGTGCAGGCCTACATCAAGGTAACAGCCCTTCCCTTTCTGCTTTCGATACTCTGAGATGGAAAGGGGGTCTCTGAGCATAAGCAGGCAGTCTTCCCCCGAGTTCTCTCTCTCTCTCACACACATACAAACACACACACACACACACACACACACACACAATCTAACAATCTATGAATCTCTCATCTATTTCTATCCATCCACCCATTATCTATCTATCTATCTATCTATCTATCTATCTATCTATCTATCTATCATCTATCATCTATGTATCTATCTTATATTATCTATCATCTATCCATCATTTATCTATTATCTATGTCTGTCTCTTTCTATGTATATCCATCATCTATCATCTGTTTATTTATTATCTATATCTATATATCATCTATCTTTCATCTCTATCTGGCTACCTGGCTACCTATATATCATCTATTTCTGTCTATTTATACCTATCTGCATCTACCATCGATCTGTCAGTCTGTCGATTCCCATCTACACCCATCTACCTGTCATCTGTTCAATTTATAGGCCACCCAATTCCTAGTGATTCTGGGTTTGTTTGCTGCTTACAAATTGCAAAACAGCCTGCCTTATCTTTTTCTTTTTTAAATGACTACCATGTTTTTGCCAAGGTGGTCTCGGTATGCCAAGACACAGGGGACTAGAAACTTGAGCACAAACCACATGTGACTCTCAAATTCTCGGTCCTAACTTCAAGTTGTTTCCATGGTCTGTTTGTTGTTTCCCCTTCAGAGAAAGCAAAACCAGAATCAGATTTGCTGGCTTCTCCAAAAAGGCCCCCGGGAGCTCAAAAGCACACTTGGATATGACACCTTCCAGAAATTTCTGGACAACGAGCAATATGCCACTCGGAGTATCCGGCGCTACGAATGGGTCTTTGGGCCCACGTTTGTCAGCACGGGGGGCTTGAAAAGCACCAAGGTAATGTGAAGTGTCCTTCTTCTTGTCTTACATTGGCTACCTGATGAACACATTTTCTGAGTTTGTGCAACGCATGGCATTATGCACATCAGTGTTTTTCCACCTTGGTAACTTTTAAGATGGGTGGACTCCAACTCCCAGAATCCCCCAGCCAACATGCTTTAAAATGGGTGCTCTCCAATTCCCAGAATCCCCCAGCCAGCATGCTTTAAGATGGGTGGACTTCAGCATGCTGGCTGGGGAATTTTGGGAGTTGGAGTCCACCCATCTTAAAATTGCCAAGGTTGAGAAACATTGATCTAAAATGAAGCCAGTGGGGTTGTTTGTATAATATTCTAAGCTATCAAAACGCCATCCATGATTAACTGTATGCAAAACTGACTTTCCGCAAAACACAACCAGGGTTTTAACTAACCTAGTTAAGTCGACTGCGCAATGATCACCTCTCTAAAGGTGGATTTACTACTATCCCTAGCATGGATAGAGGAATGACGAGACTTCACAAGTTGTGGGTACTCAAGGTTGACTCAACCTTCCCTCCTTCCAAGGTGGGTAAAATGAGGACCCAGATTGTTGGGGGCAAGAGGCTGACTCTGTAAACTGCTTAGGGAGGGCTGGAAAGCACTATAAAGCAGAATATAAGTCTAAGTGCTATTGCTATTGCCCTTCCTTCCTTCCTTCCTTCCTTCCTTCCTTCCTTCCTT
>BHFT01017319.1:0-26118 GCA_004320025.1 Laticauda laticaudata
AAAGAATTTATGCATGGCCCTATACAGATCGCAGGTTCATATTCTCTTCCACATCTATAGCTTGTATGGCAGAAGGCGAACCCTCGCAGAGCCTATTAGAAAGAATGGCAGAACGAGAGGACAAGCAGCACAAACTAAACCTAAGAGAAAGAAGAAAAATTCACACAATACAGATCTTTCCAATATAGGAAGACGCTTCAGACGGAAAGCGGGAAGAAAGTAAAATAATTGTAAAAAATAGAAAGGGAAGCCCTGCGAAATGGAAGCTAGACTCTTGGATCTCTTCCTAAATAAACAGAAAAATGGCCTCACTCCATGAGAAGCACATCCAAATTTCATATCTTAGTTTTCCAAACATAGAGAATAAAAATACACACCACCTCCCCAAAGACCGAGTACTCTTCTTTAGATTGGCCACAACCTACCAATCTACCCCTCAATGGCAGCCACACTACTAGGTGAAACCTGCACACACCTCCACCCTAATTGTTAGTCAAAGGTTAAGAACATAGAGTACAGCGGTGTCTTCGAGTTTTTTCCGGGCCCTCTCTAGCTTTATTGAACTTGGAGCGGAATAAATATTAAGAAAAGAAATACTAAAAAAACAGCTGACTATAAGAGTAAACGAAACAGAAAGACTTGACCAAGCCTCCTGGGCATCGAATGGTTTCGCCTCACTTGGATCGGGATGACCGGAGTAGACCAGGTTGGCTGCAACAGCGACTGGGCAGAAAACCTGATCCATAGAGTTTCGCAGGACGTTTTTGACAAGCTCCCTTGGCCAAGTATCGGGGAACCCCTTATTTCGCTTTAGTCTAGACCCCCAAAGTAACACCCGAGAGACTAAAGGCCAGAACGAGTTCCTTTTGGCTCCAAAAGCAAAGATAGAGGAACAACTAAATAAAATGATAAGCCCAAGGGAATTGTTAGAGCCTGTGGACCAATGCTAAAAGTGGGAAAACGCCATATTGTAAACACCAATTAAACAAGATGGGTCGGTTCCGAATCTGTGGTGACTAACAAGGCTACCCTGAACCACGCATTACAAACAAAGTGCATACCGCGGTGCCTGTCGTACCAGCACTTATTATATTCTCTTGGGGGAGGAAAATTTCGCTAAATTTGATCTGGTGCAAGCTTAATCAACAGCTACAGGTAGACC
Organism: Laticauda laticaudata; assembly: GCA_004320025.1. Classification (NCBI taxonomy): domain Eukaryota; kingdom Metazoa; phylum Chordata; class Lepidosauria; order Squamata; family Elapidae; genus Laticauda; species Laticauda laticaudata. The sequence continues at coordinate 1,163 of BHFT01017319.1, forward strand.
CTCAACGGCTGAAAAGCACAAACCATAGTTACACACAAGGGGCCTTAACAAATGCAACAGGGCTCCAATTTGGAAGTGGAGTGTACCCAGGCGTATTCAGAGCCTGCATGGAGACGCCTTCTTAAACGGTATAAAAGGGTAGTACCAATACTTTCGGATGAACGTCCTAATATCGGCGACAAAAGATTGCCAACCCAGCTAGAAAAGACTTAAAGAAGTACTATGCTAAATTCAGAGAATGTGGCCTCAAGTAAAAAAGAAAAGTGCTTGTTTTAATGACGGATAGCGTCGAATTCCTGGCTATTAATAGACGGAGAGGGTATACACCCTACCGATAAAAAAGTCAAAGCTATTAAAAGACACACCAAGGAACCAGGAACAAAACCGAACTACAGGCATTTCTGGGACTGATAATTTTTAATATGTATTCTACCCCACAGGCGACAATAGCCGAACGCATTACACGACTACTGGACAAAAAAGCAATTTGGACTTGGGGTTATAGAGAAAAAGAAAGCCTTCCAAAAAAAAAAAAACTTGTTAACATCGAACACCGTTCCTATTACAATTTAGCACACACTACATTGAACGGTGACCTGCGGCGGCCTCGCCATTGCAGAGTCGGTTGCCATCCTTAGCCCAACCAATTGCCAGATGGGGAGAGGCACCCGCGCATACTATTCAAAGTCCTGTCCAAAAGCGAGCAAAAAATTAACAGTCAACTGGACAGAGAAGCTCTGGCAATCTCGTCGCCGGAGTGAAACGTTTCCACGATACGCTATATGTGAAGAACATTTCAAATAGTAACAGACCACAAAACCGCTACTAGGAATCTTGGCGGGAAAATAAGCCCACACCGAATATTTTGTCCCACGATAATGAACTAAGATGGTCAGAATTCCTCAGCGCTACTCCTATACTCTGACACATCGCCCAGGGAAACAAATTTCCGCATGTAGACGCTTTAAGCAGAGCACCATACTACCCATCCACAGAGGAAACCCGGCACGCGACGTGACCACATTGCGATAGAGACTTGCCCCAATTCTACCCATATCCGCGAATGATGTCGCCAGAGCCACCGCAAGAGACCCATTTGACTGCCCGCTATTACTAAACTGGGTAGGTAAACGGCTGGCCGGAGGAAAAGACCAAAAACTGAGAACTTTTAAACCTTTCTCGGACCAGACAAACTGAACTCTCAATCCAAAAAGGTTGTTTATTGTGGGGTGATCGGAAATTATCCTAACAAATTTGCAAAACTATGGTATATGGGTATGCTTCACGAAGGCCACCCGGGAATAGTTAAAATGAAAAAGCCTCGCTAGAAGCTAATGTTCTGGGCTGGTATAGATAGGGTTAATCGAATACGTGAAACTCTTGGCAACAAATGCCAAAGACCAGGCCCTTCCCCGCCAAAGCCAACCCATAATGGGGAATGGCGAAACCCCAAGGGGGCCCACGGTCACGAAATCACCACATCGATTTTGCGGGTGTCCTAAACCAAGGGGCATACTTTCCTGATTTGTCGTAGATGCATACTCTAATTGGCTTGGAGGTTAAAATTATGCCATCTACAACAACAGAAACCATTATAAAACAACTTTGACAAACCTTTTGCGCAACCCAATGGCCTACCCATGTCCTAGTGTCCGAGCAACGGGCCACAATACCAGTCTCCAATTCGAGCAATACCTAGCCTTCTAGGTATAATGACATGCCCTAACCGCCGCCGGCCCCACCCGGCTGGCAAATGTAGGAGAGAAGAGACATGGTAGGTTACCAAGGAGGGTTTAGAAAAAAACTGGACACCGGGGATGTCCAAAATAAAATAAACCAACTACTCAGCTCCTCCCAACATATCACACCCAGTACAGCAACTAAACAAAAGCCCGGCAGAATTACTTATGGGAAGAAAACTAAAGGTCACAACTAGACAGATTGCACCCAAACTATACACCCAGAACCCCCCCCCCGACTCTTCCACCCGTTTCAGGAATTTTGCAATAGCGACCTAGTTTATGCAAAGAATTTTACGCGGAGACCTCATTATGGCTACCCGCCGACAGAATCACGCAAATAAACAGGCCCCGTTCCTAATGTATAAAAAAAAAAAAAAAAAAAAAAAAAAAACTAACGGTAGACGACGGCAAGGAATGGAAGGGCGCACATAGACCAGCTTCGGTCCCGAAACCATAGAAAAGAAGTGGCAAAACACAACCACAAGTAATTAAAAATGATGAAATTCAAACCAGGAGGGGGGGGAAATACGAGAAATGAATAAATGAACCGTTTTAAATTAAACTCGAAAACAATAACAATCAAAAAAGCAATAAAGAGACTCACCTGTTAGAAGAAAGTTGCGAAGAAGCAGTCCATTCGAAGGGCGCGCATCCAGGCCAGCTCGACCTGCCCGGAGGAAATGGGAAGGGAAGCGCAAAAACTTGCCGGCCTAAGAAACCAGTGCGGCAGTAAAATGGCTGACTTAACCTTCCAAGACGGTTCCATGGAGAAAGAGCCTGGAGAAACAGCAAACCCCATTCCGAACCGGTCCGAAAGTTTTCAGCAGAAATGAACGCGCGCAAGTCAGTCGAATGCAAAAGAAGCCCACCTACCTTGCGCGACTACGTCATCCATGTAGACTGAACTAAGAAGGGGAGGGTGTTTCTGTAAAAAATAGTAGACTCCAAAATACTTCATTCTGATTGGTTAACAAAAACTAAAGCTGCCCAAGGGGCGGCAAAACCAAATGATTATCATTGGCTAACAAGGCGGCAAGACTAGGAAACATATAAATGGGTGTCACGGCTTTGAAGCAATGTTCCGTTTTCTTACTGTGTTAACAAATAAAGACTTTGTTGTTGGAACCCGGTCTACCTCGCGTTTTTCCGGATAGAACAACTACAGAGATGATAATAGTGAAATTAAAGTTCTTGTTGCAGGAAGAGAGAGTTGAACTCTTCTAGTAGACAAGGGAGATGTCTCTTTGTGGTTATGAGTGCCAATGGTGTGGCCACAGGAGAATATTGTTTGAATTATTTGGTTTATTTTAATAACAGCACTTCATATCTAAAGAAGCAAGAGGAGTTGGACTTAGGACATATGCTTGCTGAGTTGTTCAGCTTATTCTACATAGGGCAGGGTGTAAAGCCTGGTGCCAACATATCTTGGAAGTACTTTGGTGCCTCAACTGATACATGAATGACCACAGCACAGGGAATTTTATGCTTTCATTAGCCTTTTACCTACATTTACTTCCTCATGGGGTTTGGGGTTGTTCTCATTGCATTTTTTAAAAGAACGATTGGCTAATAATCTATTATTTTCATTTGGAACTGGCACTAACAGCAGCTGACAAGACAACACACAAGTTTCCAGCATATAGATATTATTAACTGGATCATTGGAACAAAGGAATTTAAAATTGGTAGGCATTATTCTATTTCTAAACCTCTCTTCTTTTCATCTTTCACTTTGATAGTGAAACATTTAATAACTTTTCATAATATTTTCACTAAGGAATTTATTTTCACAGTATAATTAAAGCAAATTCTATTTTAGATTTTGTAGAAAGCAAGACCCTCTCTGGTTGTGCTTAAGAAGAGATAGGACATGAGATAAAAGTCATTTTCTTCCAGCTTCTGAACTCTTCTTGCTTGATTCTCTCGAAAATGACCTGGCTGATCTGCTGCTGAATAGCTTTTAATTAAATTGAGGAATATGATGGATCCTGGTTTATCTATCACTTGATACAAAATGTATAAAAGAGGACTTAAATATCTTGCAAACATTTGAAATCTTAAAACAGTGTTTAATTTTTGATTGTTGAAAAAAATCTATGCTAGATTAGATGTAAATAATTGTATATAAACAACAGTAGTTTCTACATCATAGTGATCTCCAGAAAACTTGCTTATGATCTATTCAAAACCTACAAATTTCTGTCAAAAGAAATTGTTATGATATTTTATTGTAACAATTTGTTTCCAATGGTCTTAAGATCTTTCCAACTATTTTCAGATTCTGAATTTCTTAAACTTCCCAGAGCATAGCAGCAAAATTCTGGATTTATTAATAATACATGAAAAGGTGCTTCAAATGTTGATTCCATAAGTCCAGTCTAATTTTAATTTATTTTGGCACTAGCCAATCATCACCATATGCTGGATATCTTATGCATTCAATCCCTGTATCAATGAGTGGAAGAGCATAAATAGCATGAATCTCCTCTCCAAGACAGCCTTAAGCATGTAGAATAGGCCTATTCTGTATGCTTATCTTGAGTATGAATCTTTAAGGTTTTACACATACATGTGTGAGAGGGATAAGAGTCAGAAGATTCAGGTGTCACCTACCCCAGCATCATTTCAAAAGGCTGTGAAAATAAACCTTTTCTTTAGGTCCTTTAAGACTGAATTGTCTCTATAATTGAGATTAGAAAGTTGGTACCTATGTTGATTGTTTTATATTTTTGTTTTCATGGTTATAATTATATTTTGAGCATTGGGAATTGGTTTCGGATTATGATATAAGAAAAGAAATAATTTGAAGATGAAGATTATTCTGACTTCATTGACATGTTTCCCATTGAAGCATCACTGCAGATTTCCTTTAGTTTTGCTAATTCTCTAACATACATTCTTCCTTTGAAAATATTTCACGTTATAATGCTCTCTTACATTTTTAACACAATACGGTCTTTGATTTCAAAGCTTACTGTAGTCAGGAACATTCCTAATTGGGCACTTTTTACTAGAGAAATTGTTTATCAATCCATAAAACTAGTATGTGATATTTTAAAAATGTCTTCAGTGCTATCTTTTTGTTGCAGCACAAACACAGTACATAGCATCCCGGTGAACAAATCAGCCAAAGGCATATAGCTCACCTCCAATCATATATGTGTGATTGGTCTACTTATGTGTTTCTCTTAAGAGTCTGTAGTCTTTCAAGAAAGATCAAGAGTTGACCATGTTTTTGTGGCCAGGGCCTATATTTAATGTGTGTGTGTGAGAGGTGAAAAGAGTGATGACCAAAGACATAACAAATTGGTGAGGGGAATATGACCTTGAAGATTGTGTTTCTGGTTTCATTAGGAATTTGGGAGTTTGCTTCATGCATCAAGTATGTGTTTGTAACTTTGAGAAGCTGCAAATGTACTTTTTTTTGACAACTGTATTGCTATTATTCAGTGGTGCAGTTTATAATTGGAAGAGGCAATGGAAGGGGTTATTTTTAGTTCCAGGAGCATCATGAAAATGTTGAGCTTGATGATTACTTATCTCCAAATTATTAAGTTCTCCTTCTTCACTCCTCCCAGATTTGTTTCTCCCCCATATACATCATTTTCTCTGCACCTTGAGAAAAGTGGGGAATAGTGCTAGAATGGATCTACAGTATGCAATGTGCATTTTGATAATAATTGAGCTCTTATTCATTATCTAATTGACAGTGAGATTGATATTTAAGTGTATCTGTATCTCAGTAAAGGAAAACAAAATCAGACATGATTGCTCTATATCAGTGATGGCGAACCTTTTTGGTACTGAGCACCAAAAGCAAGCACGCGTACCCAAAATGCAATGCTCACCTCTGAGCATGCACCCTACGCATGCATGGCAGAGACCAGCTGGCGAGTGAGAGACTCGCATGTATGTGTGGCAGAGCTGAGCTAGGGCGATGGCGCATGTACCCACAGAGAGGGCTGTGTGTGCTATCTTTGTCACATATGCCATAGGTCCGCCACCACTGCTCTATATGATGATAAAAAGATGTAATAAATGGTTGGGTATTGCAGTAGGAAAAATATTGTTTTTATTTAATTGAATAATTAACAGTATAGAATTATTTTCCCATTCAGGTATTTAAGGCCCATGATATAGCAATGAATTAACCAAGAAAGAGAGCCAGGCAAGGTGACCGGGAAGTAAACACACAAATGAGAGTACCTAGTTATTGCAGGCACTTATAATGGAATTTAGAAGCATTTTAAAGAGGAAACTGTGATCAACAAACTATCAAGTTCATTGCAAGGGAACAGAGAAGAGTGATGCTGACTTCTGACTGTTGTTTGTTTTCTTCAGAGATGCACTCCAACTTCCCCAGTTCTAAATGCCGATATCACTTTTTCCAAGTCAAAAACTGTGCTAAGTAACAAGTTTCACTTTGGGTGCCCGCTTTGGCCTCTGCATGTGATGACATGTCAGTTCTGAAATTCCCTTAGTCAAGCATCCATATCCTATTCTTTGGCTCCAGCTGTCTGGTAATACACCCTGTTTCCTAGCACATTCTACCCTTCAGTACTATTTTCTAGCAGTATTGCTTAACTACTGAGCTGACAGCAGCAAAAGACCAAATTGAATTTTTTTTCCGAAATTTAGGTGGGGCAAGTCAATCTTTTTCCCTTTTAATATATCTAGATCCTCTTTGGTTTTTTTTAAATAAGGAAGTTTAGTTAAGTATATATCACATAACCCATTCAGCAGATTTTCTCTGAAGTAGGTTTTCTATTGAGGTACTGTAACTTTTCATTAAATCAGAGTTTTGCTAGAATGGAAATTACCATAGTGAGGTTTGTTTAGCGTGTAAGGAGACTACCACAATCAGACACACTGCTGCAAACTAGGTGAATGCCTTTCATTGCTTCTAAGGTCTTAAAAATGGTAATTAGGGCACTATGCTTTCCTGAGAATAGCTGAACCTGGAACTCTGCTAAAGTTATAATGAATAAAGTAAGAGCTATAAGCTTTCAGGCAACTAGAGTGTTTCGCTCGTTCCTTCCTTCTTTCTTTCCTTCCTTCCTTCCTTCCTTCCTTCCTTCCTTCCTTCCTTCCTTCCTTCCTTCCTCCCTCCTTCCCTTCCTCCCTCCAGAATTTCAGAACTTTTATTTTTTTTGGCAGGAATCTGCCTTAGTTTTGGATTGTTTTTAATGATTGTAATAGTTTTAGAGTTTTACTGTTTTCTGACTTAGGTTTCCGATCTGCCTAAAGAAGTATATTTTTGGAGATAGACAAGTAATGAAAAATAGATACAGGAGTTAAAAGTGAAATTGCTTTCGTGGGAAATTTGATTGGTTTCTTCACTTTTAATCCAACTTTCCCAAACTGATATCCTTCAGATCTGCTGGAAATACAATTCCCAATGTTACCCATCAGTACAGCACAGCACATTTGGAGGGCACCAAGTTGGAGAATGTTACTTAAGATAATCTGGTTTTGACAGTCCTGGACAAGCTAGGATGAAGCACTATGTAAACCCACTTGAGCTGCTGTATGAAAAAGTGGCTGAAAACCAACAAATAATTAAAGCACTATTTCTATTATAACTATCATATTATTGATAAAAATGATGATTATATTTCTAAATATATATTCTAAAATTGAATTTTACTGAAAATAAGTGTTTTCTAGTTAAAGGAGAAAAACTATAATTCTTTGAGGTTGAATAATTATAGATAGCAGCAGCCTGGGTGGATACTGTTGTGGGTGGTAGTATGAAAACAGAAGACTTTCATTAACTTCGGGAATTATGTTTTTCTTTTATTATAGCTTTTGTTTTTCTCCATTTTGTGAAGTCAGTGTAACACTGCATGCAAACACCCTGAGTATGGTCATAAACATGTTTTAGAGATTACAAGAACGTGAGCCCCTGTAGAATAGCCACCATGGGTCCCACTCAGCTTGTCACACAGAACCATGGGAAGAAGACAAGTGTTTTTAACATGGAAGAAAAAGTATTTGCACTTTTCCAGAATTCAGAGATTCCCTCTGAACTTATAGGTAAGAAGACTACATTCTTCTTTTAATTCATATGTTCGGAATGCAGTAAGAAATAATCTCTATGTTAAATCAAATCATGTGATAGACCTATGTGGTAGAATTCTAGGTAGTACTACAACTGGATTTTATGAGATTTTAAAATAATTTCTGGACATTAAAACAAAATAATCTCCTTTTAAGCAATACATCATAGGACAACGGGTATAACAATAACTACGGAATATGGTATGGATATTGAATGTGGAATAATTTTTGGGTCTAGCTTTGAAAAAAGGTAAAAGAAAGCCCTGGGAAGAAATGCAGGGGGAAAGAAATTCATGAGAAGATCTAAAAAGTTTACAAGGGTGGTTATGTTTGGCTTGGTTTTTCTGAGTTTTGAAAAATGTTGAAAAAAAATATTTCTGTTTCTGGTATGAACACTAGTCATCTGCTTACAGTAAATAGTCTGGATTATTTATGATTTCAAAAGTTTATGAAGCTGACTGAAGAAATTATAAAATGTAAATGAAAAGTATGTTGGACTTTGCTTTCAAAATCCTCAAGGAGGAAGACCAATACAGGCTAATTCTATTTTATTGTTAGGCTATTAACAGAATTGTGCAAGTCTGAAAGTGTAGATCCCCTGATGCCTTCTTTAGAGCCTAAAACCGAAGGGAATATCCCTTCTGAGCCACTTTGTCCACTCTGATGCAGCTTCTCTTATCTGACTGCTCCTAGGCAGCCTCTCTTCTCCATTTCCCAAGGTCATTCCCACATACCATTATTATACAGAGAGATCAGGACAACCAGTTTTGAGAGCTAATATTTTCTTTAGTTACCCATTCTCTGTGTATGTTACCTTTATATGTGAAACACTCTAGGACAGGGGTGTCAAACTCATGTCATCATGTTGTTGTCACATGATGTATCGCAACTTCCCCCCTTTGCTAAAACAGGGACGGGCCAGCATGTGATGCATCTGGCCCACGGGCCACAAGTTTGACACCCCTGCTCTGGGATATTTTCTATTTCCAGGTCTTCTCAGAGTCTAATAGCTGCTGATTATTTTTAAATAGATATATAAACAGAAAGGGGATTGCTTGTTTAACTACATATATTGCTCAGCTTTTACGCAGTATTCTAGCTTTGTATTTGAAGGTACATAATTCTTACCCCTGATTATTCCTATACATTCTAAGATAATATTATTGTTCTTAATACTAAATGAATAATCTGCATTATAGTCCCATGGCCCTACAAATGCATTGAACACCATTGGGTAAATATTGTCAGAATAGTATATCCAGAGGAGGCCTTCCTTCACCACAGGTCCTTATGTTCTTTGATTCCACCTACATGTAACATTTCAGGTTTCTCCAAGGTCAGCATGTTATGTATGAAAAAACTGTTAGCATGTATATATCACGAGAAGCTCTTCTCTCATTTTCAGATCTAATTTCAGAGTCTTTCCTTTCATCCCTTTTCTTTGCTTTAGAAAACCCTCCCCTGAAAAGGAAGAAAGGGCCAGCCCCCAAGATGCTAGGAAATGAGGTGTGCAGTGTATGTGGGGACAAAGCCTCTGGCTTCCATTACAATGTCCTGAGTTGCGAGGGCTGCAAAGGTTTTTTCCGACGCAGTGTGATCAAAGGGGCCCAATATATCTGCAAGAACAGCGGCAGATGTGAGATGGACACGTACATGCGCCGGAAATGTCAGGAGTGTCGGTTACGCAAATGCTATGAAGCAGGCATGCGAGAACAATGTAAGTACCTAGTGTGGGGCTATCAAAGATCATTCTGGAGATATTGCTTTTATAGACCAAAATGTTTTCTTTTAGCTACATTTCATAATAAAACTGCCAGTACTCTCTTTGTCATAGAACCTCAATCACCTAACAAAATAATATATTAAAGCAAGCAGTTTGAATAAAATATGCATAAATTAAATTATTTAAATTATTTTTATTTGAATTTTTACAATATTCAAAATATTCAAGACCGTTAATACCTAAACCAGGGACAGTCAACCTTTTTATATGTACCGCCCACTTTTGTATCTCTGTTATTAGTAAAAAATTTTAATCGCCCACCAGTTCGACAGTTATGGTGATTTATAAAGTAGGGGAAAAACCCCTACTGTCCATCATGAAAGCTGGAATGCCCACTAGTGGGCGGTAGGGACCAGGTTGATTACCATTGACCTGAACTGTTTATCTCAGGTTAGGTTGGGACAATGTTCAAGCTGCTGTTTGTTAGGGCTTTTTTTTCAATTATGGTATGCTTTTGTTTGTTTGCTGTTCTAAAAATTAATTCATTTTTTCCCTGAATATAGGAGCACATTTTATATTGCTACTATCCTAATCCTTTGTACTCCTTTGATAGGATGACTGGATATTTGCTTAAAATCCATATTTTAATTTACCAGAGAGATTTCCTAAATGTTTCCTTCTGCCTAGGCTCAGAATGAAAAAAAACAATTCCAAATTGTTCTCTTTGTCAGGTAGCTATTAAGTATGCAATGTAAAGTACAACAGCTTCCGAAATGCCAGGTATTGCTCCCTGTTACTAAATGGTAAAACAGTTGAGGTTCAATGTAATAACAGACTTTAAATGGCAGCTGCCACTTCACAGCATTTTTCTTCACAAACACATTCTGCCAGTCACATGATCTAATGATAACGCTGTTCTTAGACATTACAAAATATTACAAATTTTGGAAAACAGAATCTGCAAAAGATAGCCCTTTTTTAAAAAAAGAACCAGATATGGCACAACTCCATCCAATAACCACAGTTGTTTGAGTGACTACCGTGCATTTAAAAATATGATAATGTGATTGTATTTTAGCTAAACCAGTTGCTTACTACCAATTTATAATTTGAAGTACATTATGAAACTGGATTCTCACTGTATTTCTCTTAAGAAAAAAATCCTTTTTAAAATTAAAGTACAAATCTATGATAGGATAATAAGGATCAACCTAATAAATAGGGTAACAAAATAGGCTAATATATTTGAGAGCCAGTTTGGTGTAATGGTTAAGGCTTCAGGCTAGAAACTAGAAGATTGTAAGTTCTAATGCTGCCTTGGGCACAAAGCCAGCAAAGTGATCTTGGGCCGGTCAATTTCTCTCAGCCCTACAAAGAAGGCAATGGCAAACCACTTTTGAAAAACCTTGCAAGAAAGGACTTGTCCAGGTAGTCTCCAAGAATGGGACACAATTAAACAGAAAAAAGTTATATCCACATAAATAAATCATGAGAAATTTTTATATTAGAGTTTAACAGTTCAAACCATCCTAGAATTAGCCTTCTATTTTGGGCAAATGAAATGGCTCCTGTACAAGTTCCATTTCATACTTTTCTTAGATTTTAGATTTTAGACCAATTTAGTAATTCATGATCTTTTCACCAGAATGGAACTATATGATAGCGTCTTCTCCCAAATCATAAAATATTATTCCTTCAAACATGTTTCTCAATGTATACAATCTTATCATAGGCAAATATAACCATATTCCTAAGTATCTGGAATCTCTATGCAGCATCTTTACAATCTTCCATTACTCTTCTGAAAGTCAGTATATGCAAATATGACTTTAATAATTTTCATTTTTGTCCTTTTAGTTCTTATTTAAATTGATAATGTTATTATTATAAAATGCCAGTCTAGAATGTAGAATGCTTTCTGTTTGCTAATCAGTTTATTATCAGAATCCTCTCTGGCACTTTGTTTTACATGTTTGACCAAATTATTTTTCTTTGCCACTTGGACATATTCTGGTTTGAAAGGATATATTTTCTCTTTCCTTTAAGAGATATATTTGTCATCTCCTTTTTCCTATTTTTGTCTCTGGGTTTCTCACTGCAAATTATGTTCAGTTTAGTCATGGACAGAGTTGATTTTAATTTTGCAAAAGTGATTATGTACTGTAAGCTGGTTGGTAGCCATGGTATCATTGATTCCTATCAGTCCTGTGCTTTACATTTAGGTGTTCTCTCCGAAGAGCAAATCCAGCTGAAGAAACTTAAGAAGCAGGAAGATGATCAAGCCCGGATGATAGCTGTGCGTCAGAACCCACCATCTCCCCCAAGCATCTCTCCCAAAATGACACCAGAGCAGCTTGTTATGATAGAAAAACTTGTGGCAGCTCAACAGCAATGTAATCAACGGTCTTTCACAGATAGGCTCAAAGTGACGGTAAAAGCACATTTTTTGTGGGTTGTTAAATAGAAGAAGACACACACTGACCTTCACTAAAGATTTCTTTTGATTTTGTATAGTGAATGGTTAACTTACAAAATGATACCTCATACTTAATAGACACTGCATTCATGTTGTAATAGTCTCCAGAGGCCCAAGGAGGTCTGTGTAATAGACTGAGAGGATATTGCTTTTACCTTTCAGTTGCTGCGGTCAAAGAGCTTGAAGAATAGTTGATGGAAACTTGCTTGTTTTGAAGTGGAATGATTCCAAATCCCTAGTGTCAAAGGATTGTGTAACATGTTCTGGAGGGGTTGTATAATACTACTTTTGTTTAGATCAAACTTATATGAGAGCTATGAGATAATTTTGAGACTGGGAATACTAATTTCAGTGGACTTCCTGTTTTTAATTTGTACTCTCATTGAAGTCTTCTTCTTTCCCTCTTTGCTATTTAATTGCAGCCATGGCCTCAGATTTCAGATTCTCTTCATCGTGAAGCACGACAACAGCGCTTTGCTCATTTCACAGAACTTGCCATCATTTCTGTGCAGGAAATTGTAGACTTTGCTAAACAGTTGCCAGGTTTCTTGGAGCTCACTAGAGAAGACCAAATTGCTCTTTTGAAGACTTCTACAATAGAAGTAAGTACTCTTCCATTTTTCCATGGCTCCTACTCAGGGGTGGGATTTGATTTGTTTAACAACTGGTTCTGTGGGCATGGCTTAATCTGTGGGTGTGGCTTGGTGATCATGTGACTGGCTGGGCATGGCTTGGTGGTCATGTGACCAGGTGGGCATAGCTTGGTGGTCACGTGGCTGACTGGGTGTGGCTTGATCATGTGACTGGGTGGGTGTGACAGGTGATTGGCAAACCAAATACAAGTGTTCCTTGCTTAATGGCCGGTTGCTTAGCAAGTGTTCTAATTTATGACTGAGTCAAGTATCCCCAGAGCTACTTGACCTGTTTTTAGAGTTTTGACAGACATGCACGCACATGCACACACACACACACACACACACTCCCTTCTAACCCTGCTGGAGAAGTGGATTGGACAAGAAGATGACCTCCGAGATCTCTTGCAGGTCAGCCCTAGATTGCTGTGCTGTTTCGAAGAGTCTTCTGAAGCCAGGGTTTGTGTTCTCCCTTCCTCTCCTTTTTTTCTCTCTCCCTCCCTCCCTCCCTCCTTCCATGTATCTATCCATCCATATATCTCATTCACTTTCCCCTCCCTCCCTTCCTTCCTTTCTTTCCCATTGTCAAACCCTTCTTTCCATCCCTCTCTTTCTTTGTCTATCCCTTTTCTTTCCCTTCCTTTCTCTCTCCCTTTTTCTTTCCTTCCCTTTTCTCTTTCTTTTCTTCGTCTCTTCCTTCTCTCTCTCTCTTTCTCTCTCTCTCCCTCTTTCTCACTCATTCTTTTTCTCTTTCCCCTCTTCTTCTTTCTTTCTCTCCCTCCCTCCATATATCCCATTCACTTTCTCCTCCCTCCCTCTCTCTTTCTTTCTGTCCCTTCCTTCCATCCCGCCTCTTTCTTTGTCTATCCCTTTTCTTCCTTTCTCTTCTTCCTCTTACTTTCTCTCCCTTTTTCTTTCTTTACTTTTTCTTTCTTGTCTCTTCCTTCTCTTTTTCTTTCTCTTTTTCTCTCTTTCCCTCTCTCTCTTTCTTTCTCTATCCCTTTCCTTCCTCCTTCCCTCTCTCCTTCTAAAGCTAGGAGACCCACCTGAAATAATACACACACACACACCCAATTCCAACAAAGTACTCCCCAGCAGGGTTGCTCATAACGAGAGTTCTTCCTAGCCAATCTCCCAGAGTCCCAGGGACTGGACATGATTGTCCATTCATATCTAGCCCTGCATTGCTCAGAAAAGCCAGCAGGCAAGGCTTCCGGGTCCAACACCTTCCAGGATGCAGGTGGGACTTCCTCCCCTCCCTCTTTTGGGGAAAGGGCTGGGAAATTCAAGCAAGGCATGCACTGCAGCCTTACCCACCCCAGGAGCTGCAGGAGAGGTGAGCTGCAGGAAATTGAGCCAGCCCATCCTGCAGTTAAGCAAGCCAGACAGGGACAATTGTGGAGGAAGCTTGCAAGGCCGCAAGTGCCGCATGGGATGGAGCCGTGGCACTGGCAGTGAAGCAAGCCAGAGAGGGATGGTGGGGGGACAGCTAGCTAGACCATGGGCACTGAGGGCAGTGGCGGCATGGCAGTGGCAGCCTAGGCCAACCCGGGAGTCAGGACTTAACCAGGGCTTGTGGTGGCAAGGGTGGCAGCGGTAGCACAGTGGTGGCAGCATATGCTGGCCCAGGAGTCAGGACTTAGCTGGGGCTGGCAGCAGCAGCGGCATGTAGGCGACCGGGGCTTGCAGAGCCTCACTCACCTAGGGAGATCATGGTGGAAGGCAGACATCGATGGCAGGCAGGCGGGGGTGGGTGGGCAAAGGCAGACTGCAGGCAATGATGGTGCCTAGCCAAGATTAGGAGGGGTGGGGCGGGCAGAGGAAGAATGAAATCAGCAATTGTGCATGCGCACAATGTTGCGCATGCGCAATAAGAACTAACTGGGCAGGGAGCAGAGAAGTGAGGCCAGCCAGGGGCCCGTTTTACCAATTCTCCGAACTACCTGGAATTGTAACAATCAGTTCTACTGAACTGGTTGAATCCCACCCCTGCTTCTAGAGGAACAGGAGGTATCTGTAGTCAGGAGGGTCTTTGCACACTAACATTGTGTACTAGTTGTGCCCATTTGTGGAGTGGTGACTTTGTTTACAGTCATTCATGCCTTGTGACCTCATTGATTAATGCAATGTGCTCTTTATGGGGCTGTCCTTGAACATCATTTTGAAACTTGAACTGATGCATAATTTGACTAAACAGGTAATAAATGGTGACAGATATTTGACCTATGTAACACCATTGCTTTGTGAGTTTCATTGGCTACCACCATGCTTCTCTACAATTCAAGCTGCTAGTTATCATATTGATCACTTGAGTTATCTAAAGGATTATCTTATCCCAGTCATTGCTATTGGTCCAATTCCATCTGGCAAGTTGGGTGTATTAGGAATCAGCCAAGGAAAGTCAGTTGGAGGGACTAGGAGACATGTCTTTTCTGCTGAAGCCTTTGCCCTCTGGAACATTGTCCTTTCAGAGAATAGGATAAACCTGACTCTGTTGACATTTCATAAAACTGTGAAGACCTGGTTATATGTCTGGGGCTTAGGGCCCTGAGTATACCGAGAGCTCTGTTTTTTTTGGCTTTGTTAACATCTACAGCAATAGTATTACTTGGGACCATATAAATTTATTTTATATTTTTAAAATTGTTTTTCTTATGTATTCCACCTAAAATCACTTGTGAGATGGGCAACTATAGAAATCAAAAAAATAAATAAATAAATCAGCATATACAACAGTATATGTACAGTTTCCTTTTGTATCATCTAATGACAAAGGAGATAAACTTTTTATTTTTTTATTAATGCTTGATGAGGAATTTTGGGATCAAAAAGCATTTTAAAAGTCACATGCCTAATGAGCAAACTATTAGTTTTAAGTTAAAGTTTTCTGATGTTAGCTTTCCAAAATAGGGAGTATTTTAGAAAACAGGATTTAAACGTCAGCTCAATCCTTTATGGCAATTGTTGGCATGCCTCAGTATACCCAAGTGACATCTCTGCTGTGTGAATGGCATTGGTTGCCAGATTACTTCCATGTGATTCAAAGTGCTAATTATCATCTATATTGCCATACATAGCATAGAGCCCAGTTACTAGAAGAGCCATCAATCTTACATGGTATCTGCCTGTCCAATTTTGGCTAAAAAGGTTGGCATGCTCCTGGTTTCCAAAATTAAACACTGTCATCTATCATGTTTCCCCTGAGATCTGAATGGCTCCCATCCTGTTGGTATTCTGGAAGGCTGTAAGGACATTTTGCTCTCAGACTTTTTCCTATGGATATTAGAAATTAATGGGATATTTTGGAGTTTACTAGTTTTAATATCTTGTTCTTCTGGTTTTATGTCTGTCTTTTATGTTACATTTTTATTATTTGGTGTACTGTGAGCTGTCCAGAGTTGTTCAGAGTCAGAAGGCATCAAACTGACTGACTGACTGACTGACTGACTGACTGACTCAATCAATCAATCAATCAATCAATCACCTGGCTGTTTGAGAGGTTCTGAACCTTTAGATCTTAATCAAAGTCCAATTGATGTCAAGGTGACCATAGAAAGTAGAATGAAGATTTGGAATGAAATCCCAGTCAATGTAAATGTAGAGAGTGTGGAAAATCACTTTGATATGCAAGAATTGTTATCTAGGCAAAAGGGACTGAGACAAGTTTTAAGCCCAGAGCAACAAGATAACATTTGGAAGTGGCTTAAGCAGAAGCTTCCCTAATTACTGGATCTAAAAGAAGGGAGAGGTGGTACAGCACAATTAGATTTTCAAGATTCTGTTATTATAGTCAATCTCAATAAAAGTAATTTTAGTCTTCTTGTGCAGTTTTCTAGGTCTGGTCTACTTAGTGGGGGTTCACAGGAACATATTTTGATTGGGATCCTAAAAGGATTTTGGTGGATTGGTACTTTCCTCTTGCCACATGTATTTTGCAGATCTGGGCAAAATATGTGTTTTGAGAATCAGAGGCCTTCTTCAGAAAGATAGCCATATTTCAGAGAGATGAAAGGAAAGCAGTGAATTTTCTCAAATTAATTTCTATAAAAAGAACACTTACTCATGAAGTTGTCCCTGCATCAGTGCGGAGAAATCCCTAACCTTAGGAGAAACTTAAGTGTAGAAAGGAGTGGAGACAAAGGAGAGGACAAGAAAAATGTTCTTATATGCTACATATTTATTTAATCATTTTGTCTCTCATTTTTGTGTACATATTTAACTTTCAGTGTAGTTTACAACTTAAAAAACAACGCAAAACAGATGTATTAAAGGTAGTGTACAAATTCTTTTTGATAATTTTTGTTATCAAAAAGTATTTATTTCATTGCTTATATGAGTGCAATAACACTTTTAATTGATTTTATTATCAGATTTATAATTGTGACTGGTTTTGGTATGTGTGTCGTATATGTGTATTCAAGGTGATGCTGTTGGAAACATCTAGGCGCTACAATCCAGAAACTGAAAGCATAACTTTTTTGAAAGATTTGAGTTACAATCGGGATGATTTTTCCAAGGCTGGTGAGTTAAGCACATTCCAGAATATAAAAGAGATTTATTCTCCCTGTCTTATGGATTAATATCATGGAAACTTATTTTCTAAAAAATAAAATCAAAATTCTTTTATGAAAGATTGTAGGCTTAATCCTCAACCTGAAATTTGAGACTTGGCAAAACTTTTGGAAGTAGAAATCAAGTAATACTATAAAAATAAAGTTAGAAGAGATAATATAATTTCCTACCAGAACATTTTTGGAGGATATGAAATAGCTATCCAAATTTGTGAATATTATGGGTATTGAATTACTTCTTCTAGCAAAAGTCTTTTTCTTTATTTTTAACTTTCTGTCATCACACATAGCTTCATAACTTCAAAATATGTGGTAGATTATTATTAGAGTTTTATCTTGTACTTTATATATAATTCAAAGTGAAAAGTACATTTTATTCCTACCTCCTATGTTTCCCCACAACAACCACCTTGTGAGATAAATTGGGCTGAGAGAAAGTGACGGGCCTAGAATTGAGTTTCCTGATTTCTAAGCCAGCAACTTCACCACTATACCAAACTGGCAAGATTGGAGATCAAATGTGATGTTAAGGTGTTGCATCGGATTGGGGAAAAGCAGATTCAGGAGAATGTTTAAAGCATGGAAGTTTACTGGATGATGTTGAGCCACTCACTCCAGTTCATCCCTTAGGGCTGTTGAGAAAAATTGGAGAAGGTAGTGCTAAGTACTTGAACTTCTGAAAAAAGGGTGGGATATTTGTAGCATGTATATAGTTATGTATGTATGTAGTTATGTATGTATGTAGTTATGGATGGATGGATGGATGGATGTAGATAGATGTGTATATTCTGTGCATATGTGTGTATGTTCCCAAATGCATGCATGCCATACACACACATACATGTATATACACAATTTTAAAGAAAGCATATAATTAGTTTTTTTCTCTTTAATTTTTCAAGTATAGTGCTCTAACAATGAATATTAGCTTGTCTAGGCAGCAAGCAATCATTCCTGTATTTTTTTCTTTTATTTCTTGACCTGAAATGCCCAAACTATCTATGACACTATGAATATAGGGTGTATGTGTGCGTGGATGCGTGCACACCTATGGTAGTGCACACGGACACGCACAAACTGTATATACTAGCATATACATCCAAATTCAAATCACCTTTAAAATTTTTAATGTACCAACTGCAGATGAACCTGACCTTTGAAATTTTCATGTTTAATTTGTCACAATTGTCTGTGCATAGTGCAGCATTATCCATTTTTCATGATACTTTGGTTAAAAACTTAAAGGTCACCTTGTCTGTGGGTGGGCGTATAAGTATATTATAAGCTTATATAAGCTTATAAGGCTTATATTGAGTATATACAGCATACAGGTACTTTAAAAGTATTATTATATATAGGTGCAGGTAAACCCATCCCCAGATAAGCTGAAACATTTTTGGACACATTTTGACATCTAATTTCTCAGTTTATTGACAAGTATACTATATTTAGGGAGAGTGTAGATGTCCTAATTTGGGATGGAGTTGTGGCCTTGGGCCATAGAAAATTCTCAGATTGATTTCAGTTTTTGCAAGGGATCAGTTCAGATTTCCTCACACATTCCTTTCTGCTATGCATGTGTTTTGGGAAATGGAGGAGAATGAAAGAAATAGAGAGAAGGGTATATGACATGAAGGAAATAGATTCTACCATGTTTTGTTTGGGTCTTCTCATCATTGTCATATAGTTTTCAATCAAATAAAGATGTTCCTGAATTAAACTTGAATCATGGTAGTCATATGATGCACTTTTCTTAATAGCAATAAGAAAAGTGTGTCATTGTCACCTTGGAGGTTATTTTAACTTCTGGCCTATAGTCCTAATGTTCTATAATGGTCTCCCATCTTGTTAAGGTTACGAAGCTCAGGCATGTCCGCATCTGATTATTCTTCAGGAAATGTGGTAATACAATAAAATAGATTGCCTGTTCTCAGAAGTAACATAAGGGAGAGGAATTATCCTGCTCTATTGGAGTATGGTCTTTCCTAATAAATACAGGTAGTCCTTGTTTAGCGACTGTGTCATTTAGTGACATTTCACTTAACAATAGTGATGAAAAAGTAACTGCAACCAATTCTTTCATTTATGACTTTTGCAGGTTTGTGAAGTGAAGGAAAGCTGAAATACAATCATAAGTATAGTTGAGATTTTGTTTATTGACCACTTTGCTTAATGACTGAACTGTTGATCCCAGTTATGGTTAAAGAAGGACTACCTGTATACTCATCTAGAATTGAATGTGCCATTTGGGGGTGGGGGGAGGTGGGGACAATATACAGAAGCTGTACATATTTCTAAGTCACTTTCTATTTTTTCCCTCAGGCCTACAAATTGAGTTTATTAATCCCATTTTTGGATTTTCAAAGAGAATGAATGAACTGCATCTCAATGATGCTGAATATGCACTTTTAATTGCCATCAGCATTTTTTCTGCAGGTAACAAGCTGGGAAGGAGCTAGATCAAAATAGTTAAAAGAATCTTCAGTCAGGAAGAATTTTATATAATGCTTTGTGTCCTAATGTTAGTTCTAAGGAATGCATTTGTCATGGATTAAGGTGTTGCACTAATGTCCCAGTCAGGGCTGACCCAAAACATACACATTTTGCTAAAACCAAATCCAGGTGCATTTTGGGCATAGGTATTCTAAGGTAGGGAAATTTGGTAGTAGTGCACTGCAGCAGATGAAGGATGGTGACAGAACCTTCAGGGTGGAGATGTATGGGTTAGTTGTGTCATGGTGTATTTATATTCAAGGCTTGTGATATCTGCAGGGAGGGATCGAAGTAGACAAGATGATGGATACGGTACATATAAAAGTGCTTGGGCTGCAATCGTTTTCTTCAAAGTCATCTGTCTTAGAGATGTCTTGTTCATAGCTTAATATTCAGCATATTATTATTGTCTCTTCCTATTTCCTTATTTGCTGTTGAACCAGATGCTTGGCTTTTGCTGAACTGTGCTAATTCTTTCTCAATGGCGTTTTCTTCAAAAATGATAAATCACAGCAAACAGGGACATTGGATTCTGATGCAGTTTTTCTTTATGCTATTTCTAAGCTATAAGGTGTTTAGAGAGTTGTAGAGTAGACTGGGGAAACAGGCATGGCACTAAGATTTTTGAGTTTAGCCAGAGAGCACTTTGGATTCACTGATGTATATATTTCTTTAAAAATAAACAAATAAATAATTACAAGCTTCTTACGAGCCTTCCATAAGCATGCATTAAACAAAAACATTAGAAAGATTTTTACATACATACAGTATAACTAGCATGGAGCTGGCATGTTGGTTATACTGGTTGTAAACATCTTCCTTCTCATAGCCTTCGTTTTATCCATGCTTATTGTTTTTTAAAGGGTTTGAAAAATGTTTTAATTCCTGGTTTATTGTACGCCACTAAGAGTTGCTTTAGGTGAGATGGGCAAGCATATAAAATTTATATTTTGACAAATAAATATTTTTTAAAGTTTAATGCTTTCACTGTTTCCTTAACAGACCGGCCAAATGTTCAAGATCAAACTCTAGTAGAAAAGTTGCAGCATACCTATGTAGAAGCCCTTCACTCATATATATGTATTCATAGGCCAAACGTAAGTATCTTGGCTAGCCTGCGAAAGTGACTGTATTGCTAACAGTGCATGTAAGAAAGAATCTGGTTAAAACAGAATCTCCTGTAAGTTGACTATCATGGGCTGTGTGATATGACTGAGGTTTTAACAAATATTTAGCCATATCCTGACTAACAGCGGTTCTACAAATTTTTCTGAACCTGAAATTCTTTTAGCTGGACATGTTTTACATTTGAAATTTGGACTAAGTAGAGCATTAGATTTGAAAGCAAAAGTAGTGGGTGTACCTGTAATGCTTTAAACCAAATGTATATTTTCCCTGAACTCGCTGTAGTTGAGCCAGGCTGCTGAATATCAAAAATTAAGAAGCTACTTTATGAAGTTTGCTATTCCAAATTTTTGCTTTTAAATCCTAGCGATAGTTTACTCTTGAATATGAACTTTCTACGTGTGGTGCTACTTCTACTTTGCTATTTTGCATGTATTCAGTTCTAGGAATAAAAAGAACAAAGAATGTATGATTACTCAGAGAATAGACTTATGTATAGTTCTTTTGATCATTTTGATATCTTTTAATCAGAGATGCTAAGGGGGTAGTGTTGTTCTATTGAAGCAGTGGGGAGGTGTTTTTTTTTCAAAAATAATATTTGAAGAATTACAAGCTCATGGAATCTTTGGGGAGCAAATATTCAAATACCTAGTACCATGCTTAGCACATGGCTACATTTTCTATAATTTATTTGTATTGATAGTATAGAATTTGAGGCTGTTTGCTGGGGAAATGGTTTTTAATCTTATTCTACATAAGTAAAGCAGAGGAACAGAATTTTGATCATTCTGCCTATTTGTGTATGATCTTATAGGATCATCTAATGTTCCCACGGATGTTAATGAAACTCGTCAGCCTTCGGACTTTAAGTAGTGTTCATTCTGAACAAGTGTTTGCTCTTCGGCTACAGGACAAAAAGCTGCCACCACTTCTTTCAGAGATCTGGGATGTAAATGAATGAGTATACTATCTAAGGACAGTGAACAATTACACTGAGTATCTTTTGCCAATAAAAAACTATTCTCCTTTATCAAAAGCACTGAAACAATGCAAAAGACTGATTTCTTTGCTCTGATGAAATATATACAGGATATACAACAAATGAGAAGGATGAGATGATGTTTTAGTCACTATTTTCCAAAAATGGAATTGAAACACCTAACATGGAAGAGTGAAAGAATGCCCCCTAATAATTTTGCAGGGTTTTTTTCTTTAATCCTTTTTTCATATTTAATTTCAAGACCACCATCCAGATGTATAGAATCTTCTTGGGAATTTTAGAGACAAGCTTCCTTGTATATCTTTTTTTTCCCCTCTAGGTTGTATGTAGCTAAACTATGTTAACATTCTAAACAATTAATAGAGAGCTGGATAGACTGTATGTGGCTTAAGTGCCTTTTTGTGGACTTTTCAGAAGCATCACTTTAGATTGAAAGGATAGCTATAGTATAGAAATCTATTAGGATCTTTTGTAATATTTCTGTTCTCCATCCCCTGACCAGAAATACAGCCATTACTGATACATACTGATACAATAATGAGGAAGACATGATTTGTATTATATGAAACTCCTTTGAATATGGAAAGGTGCATCATACATACATATAATCTAGATGATTGCCGCTTAGTATGTTTTCTATATAATACAAAATATACTATGTTAGATTACAACGAAGTTACATATAAGATGACCACCTTCTCTTTTATTCATCTATGCATTAAGAGACAAATCCAAATAATGGCCAATTATGGCTAAACATTTTCTTATTTCCCTCTTACTAGTTCTTTACTTCAAATTTTCCCTTTCCTGTCAAAAACCATTTGGGTGGAAATACGGATTGGTATCTGCTGTAAATCGCTTTGCCAAAAACGATGATGCATGCATCATGATGCAGTCCTGGCCTTTCATAGTTGGTCCCAATGTTGAATACTAGTACTTAAGTTGTACATTTTGTATCATGTCATGATGCACCTAACGTCAATTGCCTTCCTGGATAGATGCCTACAGTGGGAAATTTCTTAAATGTTGCCTTTGGGTATCTTCAGGGAGGAAAAGAATCCAGTTTATGTATATGATTTTTTGTGTACTGAGGATGTGTAGGCCAAGTTTATATTCTTCCATCCTTAAGTTAAACATGTTCAGTTATTTCATGGTGGCCCATATACTCACAAAGAGTTTAGTGTTTACAGCCGAAACCTCAGGAATGAGTGCAGTTTAACTTACTGATGCAAGTGGATTTAGGCATAAATATGCTTTCCTAGAAATGGAATAATGGAATAAATAACTTGAAAAATATACGCCAACACTTTCCAGGATATCTGATACCAGAAATTACATCTGACATTTATTGGTACACTAATAATGCTTGCTTCTTTCAGCATTTAAACTGGCTTCCTCTGCAGGTGTGTTAGAAGTTCAGCCCTTGAACCAGTATAATTACTATGTAGCAAGTGCCATATCTGTTGTGTCAGCTTTATGACTATTTTGCACATGAGATTACTCTGTTTGCATTGGCCTTAACTTGAGAATGCACATATATAACATTTTACCATGTTGTAATAACCCTTTGCAATTACAGAACTTCTTGGGTTTAATCCCACATTTCTAATTACCACTTCTCAGAAATGTAATTTTATGAAAAGAATAAAATCTAATAAGGAAAACCTGTCTCGTACTTAATGTATCCACATTGATCCTGTTCTGTTGAAAACGTACATATGAACTTAACTTCAATCAAGACTTACGAATGGTCAGAAATTAAATTAAAAAAGACTTACGAATGGACAGAAATACAACCTTTCCCCATTTTTTTTTTTTATGTGTTGTAACTTAAGATTTCAGTTATATAATTCTGTTTAACGTGGCTTATTTTCAAAAGAACTGATACCTCGAAATTTGGCCGTGAGAAACAGCTCCTCCTTTGGAGTATAGTGTCCTATTTGCAAATAGCGGCGACTCGTGCGTGTCCTGTTCTGCGGTTGCTTTTGACAACGTAAGATTTGGCTTTCTGACTTTTATACCGCAATTGGGCTACAGGGAGGAGGCGACGTATTTTATGAATAAGAACAACATACCTGCGACGGGGCTGGCGCTTCTGCTCGGCCTTGGGATGCGCTGGCCTTGGTCCTCAAGCCCCTGACGGTGACGCCCCTTCCCGCCTCTTCGGGCTCCGCGCTTTCCCACCCCGCCGCTCGGCTCCGTCCCCTCAGAGCGGCTTCATGGTCCGTTCCCAACGTCGAGTGCCCGCCCTCTTTTCCGCCTCTTGGTTCGCGCCTCCCCGTGCTATTGATGCGGAACTGGCCGGCCGCCTGCCTGCCTGCCTGCCCGCCTGCGGGGAGTGGACGCGGCTTCCGCTGACAGGTAAAAGACGAGCAGGCCGCATTTCATGGCTTCAGGAAGCGTCGCGGGGCCGCTTGCCATCGCCCTCTCTGTGACATATGCGGCGGAGGGGCTGAGGGCGGCCGGGAAGGACGGCGAGGGTAAAGGGGACGTGAGGAGCGGAGGGGCTCGGGATGGGAGGGAGAAGCCGGAGCTTGAGGAGGGACCGCGGGAAAAGCCGGTCCGTCCGTCCGTCCGGGGAGGGGCTCGGCGTGGCTTGAAGGGAGACGGCGGGGGACTCGGGCAGCCAAGGCGGGAGGTTGGCGCGGTTGTTGGGTGACGAAGCGCGGGTGTCGCAGCAGGCAGGCGCGAGGATGGGAGGGCAAGGGCAAAGATGGAAGGGGGCGGCTGCGACGGCGGACGCAGGGGAGGTTGGCGCGCGCGGGGCTGGGAGGTGTGGAGAAACGTTGCGGGAGCGCTTGGGGGAAACTGGGGGCGAGAGCGCCTGGGCCGTGGAAAGCTGCAACAATAGGTTGCCGAGGAGTATGTGTGTGTTTGTGTGTGTGTGTGTGAGAGAGAGAGAGAGTTATCACCATCATCATTCGCCTCCTCCCCTGGCGAGCAAGGTTTATCTGGATTTTGGCTTGTCACACACCATACAAACCTTCCTGCTGAATGTGCGCAGGACAAACTCCTTCCTTGACCCCTTCAAAACTGCAGGTCACCCATCGCCATTGTTTTCCTAAAATTCTCTCTGGGGTCTTGTGGGAGGACAGGTTAGGCTGGGATGAAATTTAGTTGCGGGGGGGGGGGGG